>CABPRJ010000989.1:221223-263674 GCA_902439185.1 Cinara cedri | reverse complement strand
GGGGGGGGGGGGGGGCTTATGAAATACGCGGTTCGCCGTCAAAGGTTTACCGCGCGCGTTACGCGTCCGCGGCGACTAATTAACGGAACGCGATCAAAGGCGGCGGGCGCGCGCGGGGAAATTCGCGTGCGCTTTTTCGGAATACTGTTGCGCAACGCGTACGATATCGGCGGGCGGCGGCGTTGGTGTAATGTCTGTGCGGTTAATAAAAAAAACAAATACGGACGGCGTAACACTCCGGACACCGGTGGACGGAGGACCGCCGTTGCGGGCGAGACGCGAGATGTCGGGGGGAAGGTATGGCGGGGAAATCGATTAACGCGCGTGTGTGTCGCGTACGGGACGATCGGCCGTCGCAAACGGAAAACGATTCTGAACGGGGTTCGGTCGACGAAATTCTTATACTCGTAAAAACCGCGTTCTACGAGCGCGTCACACTCGGTTTTACATTGTGAGCGTGGCGAAGAACGTGTTGAATTTATTTAAAATGTTTTTTGTTTTTTTTTTTTCGCTTTTGTAATTTAATTGAAAATATTCGTAGAGGTTGCGCCGGTAGAATAGACCTGATATTAGCGACGGATCAGGGCCACCGTTGTAGTCGGGAAGGCAACAGGATACGTAGAGCCGATTATTAATTCACGTCTGTGCGCGACGAAAAACCGTAAAGTCCGTAAACGTCCGGTAAGACAAATTTCGAAACGCCATAATTTTTACGATTTTTATCGAAATCTGATTTCAAAACGCTAATGGAAAACTTACGCGTTAAATCCGAATTCGATTTGTAGACCACCGAGTACAACTCGTAGTTCGGTTAGTTTTCGAAACATTGATATAGATAGCGTTACGACTCCACGAAGGTTCGGTTGTTTTTTTTTTTTTTTGCAAACCTCGCAATCCAATATAATATCCTCTGCAGTTCTACTCAGATCTCGTTTTTCATCATTTTTTCGGTCGCTTTCTGCGCAACGCCGTTCATACAATAACATTACAATGCATTATTATGATTATTTTTTTTTTTTTTATTAAGGCAGTTACGTTGAATCTTCAGCATTCCCGATATTATACGCAGATTCAAACACGACGTTTTTTTGCAAATAATAATATCTCCTGTAGTTCGATGAAATATAATCGAACGACTGTAAAAAATTTACGCGGACTAGGACGGCGAATTACGTACAGTTCACGGAAGAAAGGCGTATTTTTATTGGTTTTCGAATCGGCTGCAGGAAACGATATTATAAAAAAAAAAAAATCGATACATAACGTTTTATAAAGCATAATGATATCATTACGCTGTTTTAAGAAGGAGGAAGAGAGGAAAACGGGTTTTCCGAATTTTCTCGAATTTCGTATATTTTAAAATATTATTATTTTTCGTCTTTTAACAGCGACGATAAGAAATGTATACTAGCCCGATATTCATTTAAGGGGAAGCGGTGCGGCCGGTTTTACCGGAGAATTTGTCGTTTTGGACTACCGGGCCCGGAGTGCAAGATTCATCCGCTACCTCGCCCTAATTGAAAACATATTTGAATTCTTTGATTTCTTGTTTATGCGTATTGTAAGAAATATTATACAAAATTTTGTTCGTATTTTTTTCGAACTTTATTTAATTAATGTAGTTAAAGTTTACATTATGGGATTATATTCGTTTTTATTAAAAATAAACTTGTAGTTACTTAAAAGTGTGTGTATATATATATATATATAAATAAAAAGAAAAAAAACATCAAAAAAAAAGAAGGAAAATATTTTTCTTACAAAATATAGCAAAAAATAATAAATATAAGTATAAGTAATACGAAGACAAACCATTTTTCAAACGACAAATTGGAATAATTTAATTTAACTTCAGCTCATTGGACTAGAAAATACTAATCGCTTTCAACATAATCGCTCAATTGTATTATCATACTATACTCGTACAGGAATTTTGCGAAAAATTGTTAAAAAATAATATTAGAGATGATATTATTTTTACTCGACTGTTATGGGTAGGAAGTTTAAAAAACTAGATAAATAGAGTAGGTACTTCAATTTGTATCTGTTCGAAAAAAAAATCATTGTTAATGAAGAACGATTCTAATCAAAGTTTGGTTTAACGTCATATAATTATGTTTTTATATAGTTGAATATCGAATTGACCGAATTAAGGCAAAAAAAAACATTTTTTTAACAGCACTCCGGGGTCCAATATTTATACTGATAATATTACTGACGAACAGTATTGCGCAGAGATAACTGAAAATGTAACTCGATAAAGATAAAAGTTAGGTAGGTACAATAGATCTAGATAGAGGTAGAAGATAGTTAAAATCTAAATTATATAAAAGATAAACCACTATTTATCTGGATAAAAAAAAAGATAATATTATTTTAATTTTATAAATTAATCTACAATTTTTTTTGTCAATTTATACTAGATTCTACAGTCTACAATTTCTATTAGAATTTAGAAATAACATGAATAAGCGACCCGGATAATGTTATTACCTATTACTTGATGTTTTTAATTTTTTTCTCCATTTTTACAAGGTTGGTTTACTAATGACACATGGGTTTTAACTTTCAAGTCAAATTTTTCGAATTTCTCGGATAGGTATACATATTCATTTATCTAGATGAATTACGTTATCTAACTAAATTATTCATCTAAAATAATTCATCAGATAACCCAGTTTTTTTTATTATCTAGATAAGATAAAAAATAATTAATTATTTATCTAGATAATGCTCAGAATTGTTGATGAGACGCACGTATAAATTACATTTCGACTGGTAAACTTGAAATTCGACTTCGTTCTCTTCGCGTTTACTATTATTTTCTTGTTCTGCTTGTCAACGTTATCGGCACTTACAACAAACGATTCGAATTTTATCGCGTTTTTCACCGCACATTATAAAGACCGGTAAGCTCCGGGAAAATTAATTTCTCTCAGACGGTATATTATATACTAAACGTGTCGGCATTATGATCTATAGCTAGGCTGATAATATCACTGCGTCCTCATATAATATATCACTATCCACAGACGACCCTATAAATAAAATAAATTTGGCACGAATTCAATGGCACCCTAAACTAAAAAAAAAAAAAAAAGAGGGAGAAAAAAGGCAGCACATAAAAACCAATACACTCTGTTCGCTTTGCCGGGAAAACTTAAAAGATTACATATTTTCTTTCTTTTTTTTTTTTTTTTTATATGTAATATATAGACCGATTCTCGGCTGAGTTTTTTGTATAGACACATAAAAATAGGGTATTTTATTTCAACAGCGTAGACACGTTATAATTAAAAAAGTTAATTTCAACTAAGTTTAAGATTTTCAGTGGAGTGAAGACGCCTATAGTTTTACAGATATGTTTATTATTTTTTTTATTTGTGCACAACTTTGCTACCAGTTATTTTGCTCCAATTTATAATAATAGGAATTTGTTTGAAAAGAAATTTGATTGGATGGTATTTTAAGGAAGTAATTTTTCGATTTTTCCCGGAATTTTTCTAGAAAACTTGAAAAACCGGTAAAAAAACATGAGAAACTCGGAAAAAAACGTAAGCAAAACGGGAAAATTGGTACAATATTAAACAAAAATTATTAGAGAAAATATATAAAGCCTATTGAATTATTTTATTATTATATGATCACAGTAAAGAAACCAAGAAATCAGTAAGAATCACAAAACAAAAAAAACTCTCGTTCAAAATTTAATAGATTTAATAAAATAGCTTTTATCTTTTAGGTCTAAATCGACTAAAATATACACCTTCACCAATCCTGCGGTATTTTGTTATTTGAATTACTTTTAGTTTTATGATATTGAATTCAAAGACTAAAATTTAAATATACTGATGGAACATACAAGAAAAACAATTTTTTTTTTTCAGAGTTTTGAATTTAAAATTAGAACATTTTGATATTAAACATTCTGACCCCATATGTGTCATCAATCATATCCTTATTTCCGAAAATCTCAAACTTTACATACGGTTATAATTTCATCTATAACAGAAACAAAAAAGATATACTCGACAAAATAAGTTTACGTGTAAGTTTACGAGCGATTTGTTTTTAATACATTTAAAGTGTAGAGTAAAAAAAACATACTTCTAGTAATCCTTTTTTCTGTTTTGAAAAATGATTTTCACTCTCTTTCCTAAAATCCTCTTTAATGTTTTGTTGAGAGAATATTTTCAAAAAAAAAAATAGGTTAAACTCGTCAATTTACTTTTACTAAATGAACTAAATAATAAAACGAAGTGGATATTTCCAACGTCATCTACAGACAAGCAATCAAAGAATTAAAGTATTTTTTTTAAAAATTCAAACTTAAAAGTAAATTTTACTCCGGCCTATTGGTCTAAAACCAGATATTACAACAATATTATTTTATATAATATTCCGAATACTCGCGTAGTGTATTTTGAATATTTTAGGAATACATATTAAAATACAATATAAGGTTAAATTTGGATGACTCTGGGGAATTATAATTAATAATACTATGATAACGGTACGGTTACTACGGTAACGTGATTAAAGTAGGTACGTACGTGCATTTGCCTGCTTACGTGACACTATCGGGCGGAAATTACGCGACTTTTAATGTAATGCGTGAAAAAAACCGGAAAAATATTTTTTCGAGAAAATAAAGCGCACGTGTTAAAGCAAAGCATTAAACACTCTAAACCAATACTGAGAGAAAGAATTTTTTTTTTTTTAAAGAATAAAATACTTTTTAAAATTAGTATTTTTTTAGTCTTACTCAGAATACTCTGTTTGAAATACTACCCGCGTTTGTTTACGAATTACACGTCATGTTTCCCCTTACAGACGGCCGTATCCATTCCTGTTAAACGGGCGCCGGGTCTTATTGCGAAGTTGGTTAAACGGTTTAGGTGAAAAATAATTTTTGGACCGAACCGTAGAGAATTTCTCGTCCTTGTATCCCATTGACTTGTAACTTTTAGATCGTTAAAGCGTTAACTGTTTGATATTTTTCAACGATTCGATCGAGTTGTTGATGTTCGTATATAAACTCGCCCGGCCTCGATTGTTTGCGGGATGTAATATTGATAACAGGTACTCGTAATATTGTATTTTTTTTTAACCTATTTAATGTTTTTTTTTTCTTCATAACGCCAGCCGGCGGCGAAATGAAATTGAAAAAGACGATAACGCGATATTTTAATATCAAACGTTTTAGGAATAAAACTAATTTCACGGAAAACGTTGTTTATTTATAATATCGTTATAAAATATAAATGCTATTAAAACTTTGTGCGCGTTTATATTATACACGCGTATATAATACAAATAACGTATTTTACATTTTGTACCGTTTAAGTAGATATTTATAGTGGCAGTGAAAAAAAAAAAAAAAAAACACAAATAATAATAATAATACAAATTTCGAATTCGGATTAAAAAAAAAAAAATATTAATCAATCACCAACAATCATACGAAAAAAATATATAATGTATATATTAAGTTTTTACAATGTTTCGCGTGCCTGATTAAAAAAAAAAAAAAATGCGGAAAAGGGAAAAATTAAAAGAAAAATATATACCGCGATAAACAATATAAACGACGGTGGAGTTATTATTATTTTGTTCAGACTCCTCTTTAAATACAACAACGGCAACGGTGTCAAAGGCAAGCAGACATGGGTGCATGGGTGGGGAGGGGGGGTTGGGGTAAAGGAGCGATGCGACTTTTACAAACACCCGAGTTGAAACTGCAGAGGATTGACGAGTTCGACATACAAAATATTTGTAACGTTATGTTATTTGAATATTTATCCGTGACTTTTTTTTTGTTTTGTTTCTCCGCCGTTCGTTTTTTATTTGTCTTCCGCTCCGGACAGTGGCGTATCAAGTTTAATTAAAAAACCTCGCGTGCGTTTCCGAAGAACGCTGATGTCTTATAGTCCACGAATCACGGAAGGTAAATGGAGACTGCGGATTAATATACAGAAACCGTTTATAATTAGAATTTTTCTGACAGTGTACTCCGGAAAAAAAAAAAATGAATGTTTTTAAACGTTTATAAAAAAAAAAAAAAAACTAATCAAAAGTATTATTTTCAATGAGATGTGTGGTGTTTTTTGTTGCAAATATTATGTACCGTACCTGTTACAATTGCAAAATATGTCAAAAGGAGTTTTCTATGTAGGTCGACTAAAAATGTTTCCGAAGAATCAACAGAGAAATCCGTATACAATATTCGTATATTATATGGGCTGTGTGACAATAATGACAACAATGACTTGACAATTATTGTAACCGACCAACTAGCCCGCAGTGAAACACACGCCACTACCGCCACTGAGCCTCAGGAAAGGACTATAGTATTGCGATCCTGACCAAACGTACATGGCATGTCGGTAATATTTTTTTGCACATTAATGAAGCGGACCTCGAAAAAGGGGGGGGGGAACAACAAACGATAAAACCGTGAGAAAAGAAGTATTTTGATTAAAATTCGTTTGTTTTTATCGCAGTCATTGTACCGTTTCTTCCAAACCTCGAAATTAACGTGTTCGAGAACGCGTTCATCCGAGAGCGTCAGCTCTTTTTGAATAAAATTCATAATATTTTCAATGCCTTTGAACTTTAATTGGGTCGTTTATATTTCCATACAGATTCCAAAAATTCACGTTGACAATTTAGGAGAATAATTTAAATAATTATGTTACGAACCTAATCACCACTGCAGATCTAATATTATATTAATATTAATGAAATCACAGAGACTACGTAAAGTTATATTTAAACGAGATTTTAAATAAATGTACAAATTAACTTGAACGACGCATGTCCGTTACAAAGAAAATAGACTATTTCACGAACTCGATTAAATTTCATGTTTATAATAACTAGTACTAAGCTCACTATTCTAATTAGGCGAATCAATCTTTAAAAAAATTGTTTAGAGAGATCAATGTTTCCAGATAAATGAAAAATAAATCGTCGAGATGATTAATAGGCAACGCAATGTTTATCGATACGATAACAGCGGCGGCCAGGTCGGACACATCAATCGCCATAACCCGTACGTCCCTAAATCCATAATACGTAAATACCAAAACCGGTATTCATTTAACCAACTTTGTCTTACAAAACGCACAGGGGCGTATTTAAGAGGGGAACTAGGTGGTTAAGCCCCCCCCCAAGATACTAATAAAAAAAACCCCTAGGCAATTTTAGTTTGTTTATATTGCCAAAAATTGTATTTATCTTCTGCAAACTTTTCGCAATTTTTTTTTTTTTTTTTATTACTAATAATAATTTTGTACACACGAACATGAGTCGTTGCGACCAAAAAATTGACAAGACATATTCGTATTATATGGTGTGTCTAAAGAACCTAACCCGACCGTTATTACCCCTTTATTAATTAATGCCAATTAACTTAAAAATAACGTACTGTTATCACACGCATATTGTGGTGAAATTCGTCATATCACTACAATTATTTTTTGATTATTTATGGTGGTGATAATATTGTTGATAAGCAGAATTATTATATCACACTGGAAAATACTAAACAGTTGACACGAGACACGCGTTCAGTTCAATGCTCAATGTCATTACTGTTTGAACGGACATAGAACATTACAACATGTAAGTATTTTTTTTTTATACTTAATATTATACGGGTATTAATATAATTTATTGATATTAATGACATTAATTAATAATAAATTATTAATAATATGCATATTTACATGATTTTACATATTTTTACCCGGTTGGTATCATATGTGTAATGCGTATTATGTTTAAAGTAGAGGAGGGTGGGGCTAGTTAATACAAAATTTAAACGATTATTTTTAACTCATTTTGTTTTAACTTGAATCAATCAATTAAACAGTTACGAAAGTACTTACTTTTAATTCAAAATATTTTACTTGATTCGATGTAAATCATGAAATGTGAGCTATTAGGTACGATTTTCACTAAAATTGTTACATAAATTAATCAATATTAATTATGATAACAGAAAAAGAAAATATTGAGGTAATAAATGTTTACCTGATCACCAGCTTGATTGCGCACCACCAATAATTTTTTTTTTTTAAATTGAACTCTATCAACTTACGCTAGTATCAACTAGCCCCGACCTCCTCTAACCATACGCATATTATTTTGTAATAATAGTTAATATTATAATTAATATATATTTATTTGATTAGGTTGAAAATACACTGATTTATAGTACCATGAATTTTTATTGTAATTCTCACAGGGATTTAGCCCCCTTCCCGTTTTTTTTACAAATCTAAATACGCCCCTGGCAACGTGACGAGCGAAATCGTCTTTTTCTCGTCCCGAATATATTACGTTTCGGATTAGGTACTCGTCTCTATCTCTAGACATTTTAAAATCGGACATTTTTACAACGCCAAGTCCGGTTTACGTTCGAGTTTATGACAGTAATATTATTATGTCGAACGAACGTCACGACGTTCGATTTTTTCGCCGCGTCCGGGTCGCAAGCGCGTCGGCGATAGGGAATATGGGTGTTTCCGGTTTCGTGTCCGTTTATTTCGACGCGATTACCAAAACGATTTCTGCGGGATTCGCGTGTGGCGATTCGCAAAATCCCGTTTCGGAAGGATTATTCCCGACCGTTAGACGGCCGGAAGCGTAGCCGCCGCACGAAAGCGCCGCTCGCCGACAATGTACGGCTGCGTATTTTGTGCTCGGATCTAATATTCAGCAAACGACGAACCCTGTATAATTTATCGCACGAACCGCGAGTAAAAACCACGTTTTATTTCGCGTCCAAGGGCGCCCACAAAAGAAGGGAGGGGGGCATGGGAGACCGTAAGTTCAACCTGGTTCAGAAACATTTACATTAATTTCTGCTAGTTAACGGGGAGTGTAATATTTACGAAAGCTTACTGGCGAGCTACCCGGCCAACGGTATCTGTGTGTACTATTTCGATTACGAACTCTGCCCGACGATCATATAATTAACAACGATCGATTGATGATCCGTCAATAAAAATTTATAAATTATAATATACTAAAAAGGAACAATTGTTTTTATTTTAAAATTAATAAAACATCTACGGGTTAAGACAAATATTACGATAGATATTTTTTGTCGCTCAACGACGAATAATTGACTGGCAAAATTTAAAATCCCATCAGTGATCACATTTACAGTGGAAAATAAGTGGGCACGACGATTGTATTTAGAACGAGTCTTTGACAGTTGTATTTAAGTACGTTCAAATGAAGACTCGAAAAGACTAGTGTGTGCAACACATTTTAAGTAATAATATTAAGTTTTTCTTCGTTCGCTACTTTCATCAGGTAATCATAATTCGATTGTTTTATGATGAATTGTTCGTCATTAAAATGCAATTTCTGGGTTTGAAGGGAACACCCAGTTTCACGCTAAGTCACTGATAATATAATATAGTATATTTGATAAATTTTAAATTTCACCGCTAATTTAAATATTAATATATTTGTTGATTATTGTACACTGTGCCTACATTATATTTGCATTTTATCACGTATTAAGAAAAAATTAAAATATCTGTTTAATATCGAACAAGACCACGTTTACGAGTACGAACTACGGTACAAAATCGCATTATTTCGGTTTTTTTTTAAAGATCAATGGTTTTTATTGGTCTGTATTGGTTTTAGCGTACAACTTCCGTAAGCACGCTCCCCGGTACGATACGGTTTGGGCACAAACGGCGGGATCACAAAATGCACGAGTGTAGGACGCGAACGTTTTTGTTTTTTTCGAAATGTCGTGGCGGGACGGAGCTCGACCGACCTGCAAGACAAGGAATTTTCCGGGGTTTTCCGTCGCCGATCGCTACGCACCGTCATATTGTTTACGGTGGGGAGGGGGGTAAAACAAAAATTTACGAGAAAGATGAACGAGACGGCGGAAGGCGATCGGAATTCCGTGAACGGTATTTTTCCCGCCTAAATCCCGGTTTCTCGAAAACCGTGAACACGGTCTTTTCAGTCGTCGTCGTTGTCGTGCACCCCGCACAGTTTGACGTTCGACTGTCGGGGTCCGGGAGAGGTTGCAGACATCGATTTCTCTGCTGTGCACGCGTATTTTGTTGCGGAGAGACGCGAATGTATTATAATAACGCGGGCCCCTGCAGAAGTTCTCGGCCGTCAGGACGGCGGCGGGGACGCGGAGCAAAATAAAAAAAAAAAAAATAAACCGCCCGGTAGATTGTTATTAACAAACGGATTCGTCGCGGCCGTATCGCGAAAATACGGCACGCGCGCGTCGATAATCGTTTTCCCGTCGTTTTTCCGCGGGCGCGCGGCCAACGTTCCCGTCTCGGCCCCCTTCCCCCCCCCTCCATTCGGCGCGGCTCGACGGCGGCGGTACCGAACGCCAAATTCGGCCGACTGGATTGGACTACGCCGCCGCCGCCGCCGCGGTTCCGCCGCAGTGCGCGCCCGACGACTCCGTCGGCTCTTGGCTTTCCGATGCGTTTCCCGTCTCCCGCACCCCGTCAGCTCGCCGCCGCCAATCTTCGCCGTAAGCGTTTTAGATTCCCGGCGTATTAGTTTTGCTATGACGCGGCGCGTTTATTTATTTATTTTTTTTTTTTTCAAATTTATTTTCGCTGTCGACGACTTTCGGACTCTCGGCGAAACGACGACGACGAACGTACGCGCCGTGACGCCACTGTTCTCGAGTGTCCCAGCGTACGTTTTCTTTTCGATCGCGATTCCGGCGGGAACGTCCACGTGAAGACGCGGGTGTTTTCGGGGGTGAATTTGTGTTTCTCAATAGTTTTTTTTTTTTTATCTTTGCGCAAAACATTGTTTACCGTCGGATTACCGGCCCTAGTGATAAACACGTGTATATTATATACTTTTTTTAAAGAAGTCTTTTTTCGATTTTCTCAGAGATTTCACATCAAATTTGAAAAACCGAAAAAAATCGAAAAATATAAGGAATGTAGGTGTTAGTTAATATATTTATATTACGGCCTTTTTTTTCCCTGTGAACAACTTTTTTACAAGCGATTTAGCTCCGATTTAAAATGAAAGTGAACAATTTCGAAAGGAAATTTGACTGCGAAGGTATTTTAAACAGGACATTTTTCGATTTTTCCAATAGTTTTCCCGGCAAATGTGAAAAACCAGGAAAGAACATTGTCAAGTCGGTACAATTAAAATTGTACCGATTTGTTAAAAAATATTAAAATATAATATTTGTTTAAAAACAAATATTATTAAAGAAAATATATAATGCCAATTTAATTATTTTACTATAATATGACATAAATATTGCTTACAAAGCATCATTATAAACTGAACATCGCTCAGAATGGTTTTTTTCGTAGGCAATGGTTTATTGTTGCTTCTAGGCCATCATTCAATTATCTATAGTAGTGACTGCACTTTTCCTTTATATTTATGTTCACACTGCTTACAAAATTGAAACGATTCAATTTATGATAATACGCGAAATAGTAACTTCTCCGTTTCCGTCAACGCGTCGATTTCATAGTGTAAGTAACGATCTTTGGGGACAAAAATGTTGTTCGCGCGTCCGCAGCAGCAATGTCACAAACATAAATATAGTACGGACTTTTTTCAATATTATATTACGGGTTGTGTCTACTGGTTCAACCTGCATGTATTGTAGTTATTGTGTACGGGTTTTTTTTCTTTTTTCTTTTTTTCTTGAAAGTACTTTTTCATATAAATTTAAGATTGGTGTTTTTGACGTATTAAGACGTTGAAGGCGTTATATAAACGTTTTATGAAAGGGTTCGGAGAAAAAAAAATATACTTTATAGTAAGTAGAATATAGAATTAGGTGTGTACAATGTTGTTTGACAGAAGGAAAGTTTTGTTAAACTGTCGCTAATTCAGCAATAGCTGATGACGACGTAAGAATCTGAGTGTTAGCATTCCATAGAAGCAGCAGGCGATAAGAAGTTAAAGTGGTAAGTGTTTGGCGTAAACAAATTATTTATAACTGCGATTAAATATTCCAGACAAATGTGATTATAGAAATCGGGGAAGCTTAGAGAAGAAATTATTTGAGGATATTATGAAGTAACGACGTGGAGAAGGAAATTCATGTAACTTTCAGTGATGCGGGAGGTAAAAATAAAACTACAAAGACGACGGAAACGAAAACTTGTAGACGCGGTTTGGCGAGAAAAAAAATACACGAATATCGTCTTAAAAGTACGCTACATCCGCACGCGCTGTAACTCGCGTTTGAAAAACGCGCGCCGCAGCGAATTTTCGTTCGATTTCGTGCTGTGAGATTTAATATTGTAGCGGATTGACATTCGGGCATACAACAGTGAACATTTAGGTATCCGTACAATTACGTCGGGTATTTTTTCTCGATATTTTAATTTCTAAGGGAGATTTCTGGCGTTTTTAAATCGTAAACATTTTGCGCAGGTATCCGCGTTTTTAAGACTGAAATATCGAAAAAAAAAAAGGGGAAAAAAAAAAAAAAAAAAAAAAACCCACGGTCACGCGGATAATGTTCTCGCCTTCTGTGTCCGATACCGATCGGCCGATTGTCATCTAAACTGTCGGTACTGTCGGACGGCGCTAAACGAATGCGAGGAGGCCGCGCCGCTGTCGCGCGTCTGCGAGGCGAACGCAGCTGCGCGTAGCGTTTTCCCGAGAAAGCCCCAGCTGCCCCCTCGGCCATTGCCCCGTCGCGTTTGTAACCGTCAGATTTCCGGCGAGGAACGCGGGTAGTAAATCGGTTTTCGGGGAACGACCGCTCGTACCGATCGCCGCGGGAGAATACGTGCCCGGCGGATACGCAAATAATATTATTACGTTGTTAGAGGTGTGCGGCGGCGGCGGCGGTCACGTCCGGTAACCGAAAATCCGGATCGTGACGATAATATACGAATATTATTACGCCACGCGGTATTATTGTTATTCCCGTCTCGCCGCGGAGATAAACGCGAACCGCGGCGGCGACTGCCGGCACAACGGATGACGACGACGACGACGACGATAATAACGGTAATAACGGTAATAACTGATATTCGAACGCGTCCGCGGCAATGGGTATTTCCGGCGGGGCGACAGCGCCCGCTGCTAGCGCGGCCGCGGCCGATCCGCCGTCGCGTTTAACGTCCGCGCCGCGAATTCGCGCGCGAAAAATTAACAATCCGCGGACGAGCGCGGCAGTACACGAGCATTGCACGGGTGTTACGGCGTCTCGAACGGAAAAACGACGACCGACCGCGCGGACGCCCGTAGCGGCTGTGTAGGGGGATGCAGGGAGACGTATGCAGAACAATAAAGTTATGAGGGGGGGGGGAAAAAAATAATAACAACGATAACGTAGAACCCGTAAAAATAAATGCGCGAAATCGCCTATTTCACGTTACGCGATTCCTGCACAACGGTATTTGCGATTTTCCGTATGGTAATCTCTGAACACAAATGGTCCAATTATCTACTCGAACGTACATTAACGTACGCTGTAGTAACGGCGGATTAATAACGTTCTAAAGGCCTTGGTTTCAGCACTTGACGGGTTTTTTTTTTTTTACCGCTAATGTTTACATGATTGCGCACCCGTTCTTCCTCGTTCCTTTTCAAGAAATACCAACCCGGTGTGTGCGCGACGAATACCTGTTTCGGGATCTAGATTGATATTTTCCCCCCGATCCGAAAATTACCCTACGGACGCCATTGATTCGTATTGACACCGGCTGTCGATAAATGAAAAAAAAAAAAAAAAAAATTTAAACTATTTTAATACCGTTTTACTGTAACGCCGTTAAACGCAGGTTACGGGCACGTTTTTACAACGGGAAATATTGTTTTTTTTTTTCCCTTTAAGGAACAATTTTTTTTTCCCCCGCTTTGAGGAGCAGTATTTTCTATGTGTCTCGGGTTACTAAAATTCTAAGTACGCCCGCCGTCTTTAAAATGAAGTTTCGATTTAATCACCGGCGATCAATAATGTACTGAGAACCGTACAGTTTCTACGGTTCGTCCAGCGTGTCTTCTAGTGCAACGACTATTACGGTTTACGGCCTTTCCGCGGATCGCCTTATTATTTGTCTGTTTGTTTTGTATGTATTTGTAATGTTTTTTTTTTTTTTTTTTTTTATCATTTCATATGTAAATATAACCTAGTCCAATGATAAAGTCCAATAAAAATAATTCGATTTTCGTATTAAAAATATCAATTAGCCCGCGTCGCCCGGGAACTTGTACGTTGTTCCCGGTCGAGAATTTCACCAGTGCGCAATATCATCTCAATCCGTCCATTGGGTCGGGCTCGGGCGGGAAGCGATAACAACACATCAGTCATCCGTCCATCCGACCAAACAAACGTTCGCGTTCAATTTCTTTTTGTCCAGACAACTGTTCCCCGATTATTCGTCTTCGTCGTGATAATTAAATTGCATTGTCATGTATCTTTTATCACCGTCTTAATAATTTATCGCCGTCCCAGGAATTATCGCTTATCTGGGTATTATTATTTTTGAAACGCACGTATGCGCGTTGTACAACGCCGTGTCGCGCGTGTCAAACCGCTGAAACCGTAATTGAGATCGATAACGCCCGAGTTAATAATACGGTGGCCGGAAAACAACGGAAAACAACAGTTTTGCAACGCGGTTTTTTTCGTTGACCCCCGAAATCGCCCGTCACTGCGGTTTAAGTAATAGGCACGTCGCGGATAAACGAGAGGGTGCGACGACGACGACGACGATGATACTGTTCGTCTTCTCGCGTACGATATGTATCGTATAATATAATAATATACGACACAGCAGAGCGGGCGGGCGGAACGGGAGTGGAGGCGAAAAACACCCCCAAAGCCGCGTGTAAAAAAAAAAAGATAAAAAAAAAAAAAAAAAAAAAAAAAAAGAAACAACGAAAAACCGTTTGCAGTCGTCGTCGTCGTCGTCGTCGTCGTCATCGTCCGCGTATAATAATATTATACACACACTTTGTCTCTGTAAGCGGCGACAAAACGTTTCGGTTATTTTTTTCTTCTCGTAGTACTCTCCCTCTCTCACTCCCCCCCCCACTCGCGTTTTTTTCTTCTTCGTTTTCGTGCCGAAAAATCGTTTATATATATATAGTTATATAATATTTATGCGCTTTTCCCGCCGCTGCCGCCGTCATCGTGTTTTTATTTCGTACTATTATGCCGCCCGGACTCCCCGCATTCGGCGCGAGAATATTATTACAATATTTTTCGCCGGGTATTGATATGATAAATCGTACCGCCCGAACGCGTACGAGCACGATAATTTACACCGTGTAAAAAAAAAAAATGAAGAAAAAAAAACGCGCCCGGCGATATAAAATACAGCTAATGCCGTATACAACTGCGGCGGTACGATTTAGAATAATTTGTTCGTTCCGCATAATATTATATTTATAGGCGAGAATTGAAATGAAAATTATATTTTTTTCCTCCTCTCTATTTTTTTTTTTTTGAAATTCATATTAATATTCGAGATGAGGAAAACCTCAATCTTTTAGGTTAAATATAAGGTGGTCATTGGCAACCGTTTTTATTTATTTTTAAGTTTTTATTATTTTTTTTTTTTTTTAAACAATCATTGTTGTCACGGAAACGCTCATTGTTGTAATCATTTTACCATAATAATCATATCATATATAACATATATTGTATTGTCGACAAAGCAACACTAACTACTGAACTCCGCTCAGAATCGTTTTTTTGTTAGCAATGGTTAATCGCTGCTTTCAGTTATATATTGAGTTCCCGTCAGCATCCTATCTTCCCAAATTTCCACGTACAACAGTAGCTGCAGCACCCGTATGCGAAGTATATCCGTCGTTTTTTTTATTAAGTATTATTTTTTTTATGGCAATATATCGAATTGCGTTTATAAAAAAGCTCGCTCGTAAAATATATAGTATATTATAATACATAAATTAATAAATAAACGCGATAACACGGTTTCAACGACGTAATGATATTATATTATTTTTATTGCGCGATTTTTTTTTGATGTCGTCGTTTTCCCTTGTTAAACGCGCACGCCGTATCGAAGGGCAGTGGGTGGATGTTTTGAATTAACGTATTATAGTATTATGATAATTTATCACCCTATTCGGTATTGTGGAAAATTATTCCTATCTAAAAATAACAACTCGTGCGAAAGCCAAAACGTTTTCCGTTTCACTATACCGCAGACTTTGCAGTTTTTTTTTTTTTTTTGAGAAGTGTTGCTGGGGTGGATTAGAGTTTTACAACGGGCGCCAACGCCGGTGACGGCGTATAGTTTATTATTAATATTTTCAGTTTCTTTTCGGGTTTTTCGGTTTTCGATTTTTTTTTTTCTTTTACAGCGACACGTTCGAAATGTCACGTTTCGCCCGGCGACTCCAGGGGGAGCTCCGCGAGAAAAACCACAGTTTTCAACCGAAACGTTGACCCTGAGATGCAGCGCAAAAACAGCGAACGAAAAAAACTGCAAAAATAAAATGGCCAGCGTCTACGAAAAAATGCCCGTCACGCTGCAGACCGATTAACTCTGCCGAACTGCCCAACTGTTTTGTAACAATAGCTGTTTTATTATTTAGTAAACGGTGCACGTACTGCAGCCGTATCTCCATATCGTAGTATTTGATAACTATGACACGGCGGACGATACGACATATTAAAATCATATCCCACAGAATTTACCTTTCAATTATATAATGGCGTTATCAAAATATTTATACACGGTAACCTCGGTTTTAGGAAATGAGACGTTTACTGATCGTCTCTGTTAGTGTAGTCTATATAGAGGACTGGAATATTCGCCGGAGGGCGAGGGGAGGAGGGTCACGGAAAAACTGCCGGTCGGCCGGATGTACTTACTATACGATATGGTATAAATACTATTTTATAGAATAATATCCGTTTCGATCAATTGCATCGCGAACCGTCACGGCCGAACTGAAACTTATACTTCCACTTGGACCGCCGTTGTCGTATACCTTTATAATATAAGTGCCTATTATACTTATACCCGATATAATAAAACTTTTACGAACCTCCAGTCAGACGGATATATATATATACACAGAGTGGATACGTACGTGGTACGTATATACGTATTTTCTCCGATATATCTGCGGTTTCTCTCCGCGGTACTTGCCGTAGTTTTATTATAGTTTATCTATAAAAACGACGATAACAATAATAATTTTCGAGTTTAAGTTGTCCGGGTGTACACGGACGGACGTATGTGTACAGAAGTTCTATAATTGAACGGTATAAAGATGTGCAATATCCCGCGGGGATCTCGCCGTCAAAACGCCGCAACAAAATTATGTTTGTTCAGTTAGCCGTTCCCATTCCACTCGTAAGAACATAAGAAATTACCAAGTCTTTCTATATTTGTGTTATCAGGGACGAGACGAAGTTAAGCGATAGCAGAATATTAGGAGAACGAGTGGCTGGGGTGGATATTCGAGGACACGTGGGGTTGACGGAAAAACGTTGTGACGGATACAGAAATGTTCGGATGACGAGAATAAGAGTATATTATTAAGTACGATATAGAGGCAAACAATACGAGAAGTAAACTATACGCGGTTCGGTAAAAACATTGCCAGAGTAATATTATGTTACGTCGCTATATACAGCGTGATCAACATAACGTTTTTAGACACTCGTGACTAAGACAGTATTAATTATTTTGGTAATTTGTTTTTTAGAAATAGTTATAAACGAGTAGCCCAATTAAATGTCACATTTTACCGTTATTTGTATTCGTTTTTATTTTCGAACGTGAAATATTCTACTTATTTTATAGGTTTGCCGTTTTAACAGTGTGCAATTCAGTATTTTCACCCCCGAAACTAACGCTCGTAAAATGTTAAAACCATTAAAATACAAACCCTGACGAAAAAAACGAACACTTTTCGAGATAACGAGTGTCGTTGATCACTCTGCGTTTACTTATATGCTATACGTATACCAGTGGCAGAGTTGAGGGGGAGGGATGATGACTCTCCCCTTTTAATAACGGCTATAGCCTATATAGGTTATAAATTAATAATAACTAGTTTTGCCTTGTCCAACATATCCACAGATATATTGAAGAAAATATATTTTTTTATTATTATTTTTTTTTTATTATAACAAATCAAGACCTCGACTGTATTGGCCGCGATATTTTATGGTATGTACAATGTTTTCAGAAAACTTCTCCCCCCCCAAGCTACACTACTAATACATACATAGACGTGATCACGGAGGCGCTTAGAAGAGGAGCTCAACCATCCCCGAGCCGTCTCAAGTAATTTAGTCTTTAATATTAATAAGTCTGAAACCTATTGGGGCTCGAGTCCTACGTATTTTCAGACTCTGCATCTGTGTACGCAGTACAGTGTATAGGTAGTAATGTTATAAAATGTACGTGACGGCGGCGATAATACACTGTGCATCATATTATGTACCTACCGACTCTTTGTGCCGACGTTTGATAACAATATTATAATCTTGTCGTCGTGAACGGGTCCGGTATTAATTAAATCACCCGATACGCAACTATGCCGTCGTAATGTTTCAACGCGATCGTGTATATACGTATAATAGCGAGTAGATTTTTTTTTTTTTGCTTTTTATCATTAAAACGTGATTCAAAAATGTTCACTATGTTTTAGCATTCATAGTGACACACATTATCACTTCAAAGGTTTTTGTTTTTTTTTTTTCTTTAACGCAAAATAATATTCGAAGCTAAAAAGTAAAAACGATTCATTTTGTTAATTAAATTCTACGTATATACGTATAATTTTGGTTTTTTTTTTTTTTTTTTTTTGTTTTGATATACGACGAGATATCATCATCATTAATCAGGGACAGTGCACGATTCGAGAGCATTATTAATAAGACGGGAGAGTTTTTTTTTTCCGCCGTTGTTCTTAAAAGTTCTATGCATTTTTTACGAACTCATTAAATATAATTGTAATGTCTTTAAACATTCCACCAATATACAGTAGTAGGTATAACGAACAAAAAAAAAAAAAAAAACCAACCAACCACTAGCACTAAACTTTCGATTTAACGAAAATAAATACATTGCTATAATACGGTGTAATATAATAGACAGCAGCTGCAACGTGGGCGTACAATTCAATAATTGAGTGGCTCTACTCCGATTGGTTTACGATTCGCGTAATACGAGTTAAGTAACGTTTATGGTATTTTGTGATAGAACGAATGAAAGATTATAGAAAACGATAAAAAAAACCGGTACGACAAAACGAACAATACGAATATTTAGTGTTTAGGTACAGCGGTCGATTGCGGTACTGTTTGTGTTTTCGAATAATAATTATTATAATAACTTTCGTCGTTATAATTATAACTTTTTTGTTCGACAACGAACTACTGCGAACTACTGTAGTACGAAACGATTTAAAATGGCCTGCAAAAATGTTGGCACCAACAACAGAAAAATTGAAATGATGCCCCTGCAGTGTATTTATCTTGGTTTTATAGTTAATTTGCTTATGGATATACGACACCCCGGATCTGCCAATACACTATTTGTATAAACTACAAACACAGATTCTAAAAGTCGTATGAAATGCAATCATTTAAATTACATAAATTAGAATGGTAGCTTCCATAATATCACAATAATGTTTATCGTTGAAACCGTACGAGAACTATTTAATTCCAGGCTCATAGTCTTATTATATAATTTTATATTGTGAAGGATAACTGCTGTATCTATTTTATTACCGTTGTTACCGTGGTGACCAAGACCACGGTTGTTAATAATATGACACAAATAAAGTAGCCACGAATTAAACTACAGACGCATGGCTTATCACACGAGATAGGAACAAGTAGGTATATTTTATTTATCCGTGTCATTTAGTTATCACCAAAGTTCTTGCATGAGGAAATCACAACACCCTAACAGTATTTTAACAGTTTTAGGAAACGCCAAATGGGGTTGGGTCAGAATGGCGACCGGTGTAAAATTCTGTCAAGTAGTAAGAAGAGTTCGAAAAGAGATTTTCAAAATTCAGACGTGCGCGGGAACAGTAGACTAAAGGAGGTACTTTAGTGCATATATGTTCGTAGTTGAAGTAGCTTTAATTGGAGAAAAATCTGGAAGAAACTAAAAACTAAAAATCGATTTTAACACGATATTATACTTGAAATGAAGTTCTATGACAATATAAAATATCGGTTTTTGAGAACAGTATCATTTAAATGTAACCTCACTCCTCTTACCAGTCATTGTTCACATATTTAAACCTTGAATCGTCGGAAACAAGACGAATAAGATTAGATCTCTGTTTCATATTTAAGTTACTTAATGGAAGCATTTAGCATTTATTGTCCCAATCTACTTGCCAATTTAAATTTCTCTGTTGTTAGTCGTAGCACTAGACAATCGAATACCATTTATATGCCATTTCAGTCCACGAAATACAGTCAAAACGCTTTCGTAAATAGACGTATGTTATTAGTAAATAGTTATAATATTGATCTTTTTTCATGTCAACTATACATTTTTTAATGCATATTTAAATTGTTTACTTTCCTAAAATAATAAATATAATACTGTGCAATATATTTATCGTATATGTTATTCGTAAACGTATATTGTGTCGATATTTTTTCTATGTGTTTTACTATTACAATTTTCAATATGTATTTAAATTATTACTTTCTTAAACAATAAAAACTATAATTTTTTGTAATATTTGTACTCTAAATCAATTCGTATTATTATTTTATATTATAATTGGGTAATTGCCCATCTAAATATGCTATTATTATTATTATTAATATTAATATTATTTATTATATATCAACCTAACTAACACATATCAACTGCTTGATTTATATTCAAACATTTAAACAGGCCATTCCAGTCAATTAATGCTATGCTTGATCTAATTATATTATAATCGCAATTTTTAAATTATCATATAATTAATCACGTATACATAGTAATCATCAATTTGTTCCTTAAAATCTGAAAAAATTTAAAAATACAACAGATAATTCAATTAACAAGACATTATGATACACACGATCTAGAGTTACTGGGAATACATTTACATTACTTACATTAAAAAAAAATAAGTTCTAGTAATGAACCGGGGCGGTTATATATCAGGTTAAATTGTGACATATTTAGCTATGAAAAACCTGCTAAGATGTTGGAGACAAAATTATTTACAGTTGTGAGATTTGACGTAGCAATGTTATTTAGTGGTATCCAATTAATATTGGGGAGATAATAATCACGGAAGATTAAGAATTTACAATTTGAATTAATTTGCACAAGGCTGTCTGTAACGTGAATATTAATATTCGTCAAAGCTGTAATCATTTTTATTAAAAAAAAAATTAAAAAAAAGGCAAAAAGGCGATTGGACATCCGAATTCCCCTCCCCGCGTGATTACGCCACCGAACACGGTACACACAGTTTGTAAATAAACGAGCATAATTCAATATACTGTTACAGACACTCTCTGTAAACGAGTAAAATTAAATTAAAAGCAAACAAGCGTTATTGATCATCATAATAATATAACAGCAACAACAACAATAACAATAATAATAATAACAATAATGATTATAATAATTTATTAACGCACACTTGTTCGGCCGGTGGTCGCGACGACGATTTGTAACGATAATATAGCGCGGTATTGACCAGGTACAATATTATAATATTATTGTTGCTGTACCTGCTGGTAAAATAACGACGGAATATCATGCGATTTGCCGGCGCGGATTTCGAAAATCTAACCGGACGGCCTGCCGCGAAATTTTCGCCTGGTATACCGTGGTTGCGGACATCGCGCGAAAACCGACCGCCGCCGCCGCCGCCGCCGCCGCCGGACGTATTATACGTTGTACACCGTAATATTATTATTATTATTACCTATCCCAAAGTCGTATAATAATATGTCCCGATGGAAAAAAAAAAAAAAAGAGCCCGTGTAAAATGTATACACGCGGAGGAGGGGGGGGGGGAAGTTCGCGTGTCAAACGTTGAACCGTCAAATGCAATATGTACGCGGGGATCGCAACGACGACGGTATGACGGGTTTTCACGGGGAAGGGGATAAAAGGGGGGGGGGGAGAAGGGGTAGGGGTGAACTAAAAATCGATTGGATTATACGAGAAATACAACACATATAATAATAATATATAGGTGTGTGTGTGTGTGTGTGTGTATAAATACGAGTATACATATAATATTATATCTGTAGATAACAATCTATATATATATAGTATAATACTGTAATATTTCCCCGGGAAAATATAAACGCGATAAACTGACACGCACGTGGCCTGCGCCGTCGTTTCCGTTTCTGCGGCACAAAGATGGACGAAATCGCGTCCAAAAACGCCGCGAACATGTAACGTAATATAGTAATTGCGTAGGTTACTCGCGCGGCGATTTTGCCTCCTTGTGTCGGATAATATTAAAACAGCGTGTATTCGTCGTAAAAAAAAACAAAATGAATAATCCCTCGGAATAAAAAAAAAAAAAAAGAAAAATAACGTCGGAATATTGCGGGGGGCCCGGGCGGCTACAGCAGGCGCGTTTTCGAGAAACGTCCGAGAGCGAACCGGGTCGGCCGAATCGCGCGCTTGGTTCGCCGGTGAATTTATGGCATCG
The DNA here is from genome assembly GCA_902439185.1 of Cinara cedri. NCBI lineage: Eukaryota > Metazoa > Arthropoda > Insecta > Hemiptera > Aphididae > Cinara > Cinara cedri. The sequence continues at coordinate 241,018 of CABPRJ010000989.1, read as the reverse complement.
CAAATCCGTATTGTTCGGCGGAATGTTAATCATATTAAGGGACAATGTTCATAAAAAAGAAAAAAAAAAAAAAAAAAAAAAAAGGATATACGTCAAATTTTATAATTTTTCACAAGACCGAAGGAAAAAACCTGAATAATGTCCCTTTATTCTTTTACATCACGACAACGGATTTTCCTATTTTTACTTTTGGCTTAACGCACATTAAAATATTGCAGTGCCGCCCAGCGATCCGTGATGAAATTTCCCACAGAGTTAAAGAGTATAACGTACAATTTTGCAAAATGTAACTTTTACCCGATTTTTTTTACGAACGCTGCGCCCCGTCCACTCGTATCGACAATATAGTATAATGGCAATATTGGAACATCAAAATTGTTCAAATATTATCACGATTTTGTCAAGCGATCAAACATGGTGGACTTATATTCCGACAATATGCTACGGTTAGTTAGCCTGGGTACCTGATCGCTGAACGAGGGTAACAATTATGATAAACGGTCAAATTGATTACGACAACTAGACGTGCCAAAACGACGTTGTTGTTGAATACAGCGATCTAGTAGTTTCCGGTCGCATCACGAAGTGTGTCTAATCGTTTTATCGGGGAGAGGGGAGGCGACCAAGGGTAGCCAACGAAAAAAAATATATATCCCTCAAAAAAATTATGGCATAACTTCGTATACTAATATACATATTGCGATGCGATTTGGAGAATTGGCTATCGGTCGATAATAAAGAGGCGGACCAAATTATATTTTTGACGCGATCGGCACTACCAGATTTTGAAGTTACGAAAATAAAATATATCTATTAATAACGGTTTTTCAGTTATGCGGGCACGTTGTTGCGACCAGTCTGTTTTTAACCGGAATAGTTTCGGCCGTCGTTCGGAAAACGAACGCGACACAAACCAAAATCAATAATAGTACCGTATCGAAATATTTATTACAAAACGCGTTTGTGTGTGTATTTTTCTTTTTTTTTTTTCGACCGAGGGCAGTCACGACGTTTGAACGGCACTCCGAGCGGCAGTGTAACCGCGCGCACGCACTCTGTTATTATTAAAAAATATAGCCGCCGACGCTAATAATAATACGAAAAACGGCCGACCGCGATACGCGTTTCGGATCTCCCCCCCCCCGCTCCGGTCCCCCGCGTTATTTTTCGCCCCGCTATAGGTATTGGTAATAATATTGTTGTTATCGTAACCTCGCGATGTCGATGGAAAATATTTTTTTTTATACCCGCGTATACGGAACGTTGCAATAACAACATTACAGAGCCGTTTTATTCGAACGAAAAATACAACGCGAGGTCGTGGTATAATATTATATCATGTGTCCGAGCCGTGCGAATTTTCCGATTGATCAGTCGACGCACACACACACACACAGTGAAATATAATGCTTCGCGTATTAATGACGGGTCGCGCTACCGCTAAAAAAAAAAAAAAAAAAAAAAAAAAAAAAACAAAAAAAAACAAAAAAAAATACATTTTCCGCCGAAACGGTCGCCCGAAAAACGCCGGTATTGACGACCAACGGGTCGAATCGCCAACGTCGAGTAAATTATTATCGCGCACGATACGAGCCCGAACCAATTTTATTGTATAAATAATTATTAATATTACGTATACTGCGGGCACGTAACGGAAATATTATCGTAATTATTATACCGTTTATAAATTTAACAACGGTTGTCCAATCGATAACTGTACAGGGTATTTTTTCATCAAGATCCGGCCATTTTCTCGAAGGACTTCAACTGAATTTGATTTCTATAATTTTTTTTTTTTTTTTTTTTAATTCTGTACGAAGCGAGAAATGTATTGGTTTTGCTATAACGTTTATTTTTTGTTTGATATGTACACTTTTTCTACCAGAAAGCTTACTCCGATTATCAAGTATAGCATCTTTTCCGAAAGAAAACGTTCTCTAGTCGGTACTTTAAACGGGTCATTTTTTGAAATTTTTATTAATTTTCGAAATAACAAGAAAAACCTGGTTCTTTGGGCTAAAAAATATCGAAAGATCTTTTATCTATTTATCCGTTTTTATTATTTTAATTTTTTTTAAAACAGCCGTTGTTGTCATGGAAACGCGCATCGTTGTAGCTTTATCATAACATGACATATATATTGTTTACAAAGCAACACAATCAGCTGAACTCAGCTCAGAATCGTTTTTTCATTAACAATGGTTTATCGTTTCTAACAGTTACACATTGAATTCCCGTCTATATCCCATCTTCCAACGTGCATTAACGTGTGAATTTTGCCCGTCCTTTTTTTTGTTTAATCACTGTGAAAACAGTTGGGCATAATTTTGTAACCATTTAAATTTTTTATCACCAATTTATGCATCCTTAAATTATTCACTTTTGTTTTTTTCAACTCCCATTTTGTGAACACAGATTCAAACAGAGAATATTTTCTAGAAATGTTGATATGTGTAACATTTATATCAGATTTATTGTTTATGAGTTATTACCTCGTTTAAAGTTTAGACCGGAAGAGTAGGGAAAAGTTATCAGTTTATCATTTATAAATAGATATGCAGTTTATTATCCTTTCCTGCTCCTCTCGTCTGAACTTTAAACGGTTATTATTCATAAACAATACATCTGATATGTCACGCGTGTCAAAAATTCTAGAAAAATAATACTGTATTCAAATCGGTATTCAAAAAGGGGAGCTTCTCTTTGAAAACCAAAATTATATACTTATTGAAGGTATGTGGCGTAGGGGTAGGAAATTAAATAGGTTAAGTAAAGGTTAACCGATTTCACAATGATTGAAAAACAGTACATAATAAAAAAAATCACCCTGTATAATACTACACTGAGTGTTAAGACACTTCTTGCAGTAGTTGATAGTAAGATTAGCCGCGTAATTTTATTTCAGATGATATGCGATTCGAAAAATAATTTTTTTTTATTTTTTATTTTATTTTATTTTATTTTTTTATTTTTTTTTTTTTTTTGTCAACTACACTAAAATAACAATAGTTAATTACGTAACAAAATTGTATTTGTAATATTATTTTTACAAAGAAAAAAAAACAATTGGAGTAGGTAATGTTAACTTTTTATCCAAGAGTAATAGGCATTGTTTGTTTTCATTTGTATTTTAAGAATGAATTAAAACCGTGTACAAATATCTCTTCTTTTCAGGACGTATTTGAATTTAGTTTTCGACCGTTTTAAACGTTTGTTTGTAACACTTTGCATTCCCGATAGTATAAAACTATCTATAATTTGTGATAATAAACGCGCAAACACTGATCTAACCAAACGCGATCACCACATATTATTCGAGACGTAAAATTTACTGATCAAAAATTGTCTGTACGTGAATTTAAGTGAAATTTGGTAAATTGGATACATTTATATAAGTAATAAAATAAAAATATTAAATCAATATAATCCACGCCACGCTCAGAATCTAAAATTAAAAAATAAACAACAAATTATATTTTAAAGTCCCGAATAATAGTAAGAAAGTTTTAAATTAATTGCAATATGTGAAGTTAAGAACATATAATTGCAACTACACAAGATTAAATGAAAATATAAAAACTCATTATCACTCAAATCAATTTTGTTATATAAAATATTATGATGACAAAACATTAATGTTCATGAAATTCACCTTACACATGTATAAACTGAAAATTACCTAAATAAATATGTTGTTAGGCCTTGAAACAGTTTCGAACGAGAGGTAACTGAGTGACCGTCATCGGATTAAAAAGGTGTAAAAGAACATCGGTAAAATTTATCCAGCTCATATTTCTATTGTACACAACGTACATGTGGTTTTTTTGACGGTATTTATGCAAAAATATTATTTCATGAAAATTAAAAGTGACACTCGGAAAATGTGAAATATTCATAATATATTTTTTTGAACACGTGTTATTGCGGGTCGTACTCTGATAGTACAATACCCAAAACATTAACGGCTAAACGATATTTCTGACGGACTATGCAACTAACGTAATGTGTTATCAGTGAATCTGTCTGTGATAACACCATTTTAGTCTATCAGAGTAGCTATGTTATGATCCGTTACACTCTCAGTGTGTGAGACACGGCCCAGTACAGAAGAATATGAACCAAATCTTGCAATATTCCAGAGAGAAAGTCCTGCGACAAAATTTTTGGACCAATATTAGAACACTAGAGCCGAGGTACTCGCAGTTTTCATGATATGACCCATTTCAGACTTTTTTTTTTTTTACATTTGTTTATATGCTCGTAAATGAAGTAAATTTACTAATATAAAGAAGACATTTACAGTATCAATATCGTATAATATGTAACTACATATTTTGGTATAAAGGTACGATTAATTTTAGCAAATTTAACAAAAAAAAAATTGTTTACTTATTAGCGGACGGAGGACGGAGGATTTATAATCAGTGTGAGTGCATGGTACTGTGTAACGATCAATTACAAAATTAGCACATTTGGTAAAACGGAAAATTGTACTGTCACACACACTAACGAATGATATGTATACATAAAATATTATTTTATTTTCATAAAAATAAAGGTGTGTATAATGTGTATCATATTTTTTTAATTAATCGAAAATTTTAAAATTTGTATATTTTTTAATACAATTACATAATATTATACACGCGCGTTGCACACACTTTACGTGACATACCAAATATATATTCACGATCCACTGCAGTTCGGGAACCAATGCACTAGAGTATTCGAGCGAATAGGGAGAAAACGATATTATAGAGGGGCGATATTATCGAACAAATACAATCCGAGAAATGGACCGCAAAAGCTGCCATAGGCCGCCCAAGACGGAGGTGGACGGTCGGAGTGCGAAGGGTTTCAAACTAGCTGTAAATGAACAATGGTGACGAAACGGCAACTGATGGAGGGGCGGTTGTGAAGGCGAGCGAAGGGCCCGAATGGCCTAAATTAAACTGACGAATAATAATAATAAATCGAGTCGAAAAGTTCAAATATATAGGCTTGCGGCGGAACAATAGGACAGAAGAATTTCGGAAGGACGTACAGTTATAATATAATGGCATTAAGAAGTGACGGAGGGGAGCCAACGGGAGAATTTTGTGAATTCAAAACGTGTCGTTAGAGACAAAAGGGAAATGTTGTGTAAAACTGTTGCGAGATCGGCGATAGTGTGCGTAAAACGGAAGGAAATATAAACGAAAGCGGCACGATCGTTAAGTTGTATGTGTGGTGCGGCAAGGTCAAATATGAATTTAGGAAGATTAGAGGACCGCGGGAAGAATTATTAAGAGAACGAGACGAATTAACATGAACAATAATTTATTATTGAAAATTGAAAACGAAATGTAAAACCGTCGACCGGAACAATTTCTCTGGAATTTAATAGTGTATTTTAAATTGGAATCATACAGTGTAACACGAAATTGGACGAGGACCGTGAAAAAGGACACTGAGCTCGTAAACACCATTAACCCCTTTTTGCGTGAATTTTTTTTTTTTTTTCGAAAAAATGTATGAATATAAATTTGTAGTCAAGATGACATGGAAAAATACTTATAATAACAATTTGTCGACCTTTTTTAACCCTAAAAAGCACAAAATTTAATGTGTGCCTAAAATGGCGCAACGCGCGCCAAAACTATATATTTGTGCAGGACTTCATGCATTAAATTAATCAACAGCATTATGTGCCGTATTTATATGAGACACGTGCAGTTATAAAACAAAACTAAAATAATTACACCATATAATATTTATTTAATCATGTAATAATTTGTGTATCACATTTACCCTGTTTTCATTTTGTAAATTATAGTACGCAATTTTACCGCTAGTTAAAAGTATAAGTTAAAAGTTTTTCGTGCCGAATTTAGCCATGTAAGAAGTATTGGAATCGAATAATTTGTCAGTGAAATAATCGATAAAAATAAATTTGTGCTATTTTTGATACAATTTGCGGAAAAATGTTAATACAAGAATGCTCCGATAACTAGGACGCATAACGAGGAATTATATAGGCTATATTTACTTTTAAAATCCATTTTGCGAGGGATTATATTTGAAAAAGAGGACTTGGCAGGAAAAGAATATCACGGGTTCAGAATTTTAAAAATGATAACGTGTCATATCGAGTTTCGTAGTCATTCACAGTTTCCACGTGTCTAAGATACTAACCTAAGATACCTAACCTAACCTTACCTAACCGTAAACCGTTGCTACCTTGAAAATTTTAATTCATTTTTCATTCATAAATTATTTTTGGACGGAATATTACGTTAATTTGCGATTGAAAATGAAACCCGGAGGAAAATCAAACGCTACACCGATCGGACAAAATATGCTATTAGAATACACTATTTTAAGTACACTTGAAAACCGGAGCGAGAATTCTGGTCGAAAAGCTGTAGGTACGAAAAATCACACACATCGTATTGAAACTTTCAAAATCTGAAATATTTCGAATATTGTAGGCCAATCGATAAATATTTTTATTTTTTTTTGAAATTCTGAACGGAGCAAAACATATATTATATTGGTTATAATATGCTGCGTGGTAATAAGTGGTAAAAAAAAAAAAAACCGATACTGGGGAATGGTGTAGCCTGGAAAAAGTAAATATAGGTTTCTGTCAACATTTTAGGTATTTACGAATATTTTAACCTTAATTACAAAGAAAAGACAAAATTGAAAATATAAAATCAATATTTTCGTAAAATTTTCCATTTTTTCAAAGTTTTTTTTTTTTCGGTATTACTCAATTATTAATAAAACTACCAAAATATCATAAAAACGAACAACATGCTTATAAATTCCGTCAAAAACAAAATAAAAAAAGGTCTCTTGTTTATTTATTCGAGCAATATTTATGGTAGAAAACATCGTGTAAACATAATAAAAACAGGGAAAACAGAAATGCCGCGGTGCGCCGTAAACGTTTGCCGTTTTACCTTTAATTTTTTTGGGGTTTTTCCAAACTGTTTCAAAAACCCCTTTAAGAATCAACAAAACTACTTCCTTAATGCATCAATTAAAGAAAATTACCTTTCACAACAGGTGCTATAGTCTATAATTTGGAGTAAGTTTTGTGGTAGAAAGTAGAAGTTGTTCATACATAAAAAAAAAAAAAGAGACGGACCTAATTCGCACGTAAGTATGCCACTGTTGTGTATGGGGAAATGTGAATGTATTAGGGGGAAAAATTGAATGTATATCTATATGCAACGATTAACCAATGCTAACGAAAAAACGATTCTGAGCTTAGTTCGGTTAATAGTGTTGCTTTGTCAACAATATGTCATATGTCATTATGGTAAGATTTTACATAATATGCATTATTCATTTTTTTTTAATATTGTAAATATTTTCCACATTTTTCCGTTTTTCTTTCGTGTTTTTCCCGGTTTTCCATGAATTTCTCATTTATCAGGAAAACTCATGGGAAAATCAAAATATGTGACACCTAGTCAGATTTCCTTTCAGAGAAAGTGTTATCATTGTAAAGCCAATACATTCCTTGAAACACCCCGAATCTAAAAAAATTTAAAACATGTATATCAGAACTGCACTCAAAATAAAAAATTGTAAAAAATGGTTTATACTTGGTTACCGATTAAATTTCATGTATCCGACTTCCCAAATACGACAGTGGTACACCCGTCCCCGGTATTAGTTTTTTTTTTACTTCTGAACCTTAGCGAGGAATTAATTGGTATTATAATGATGTTTATTTTTCTTTTTGCTTTTAAATTCGGAATGTAGCGTCGCTATTGATTTTACTATGATATTGGTTTTTATGTTTTTTTTTTTCGTTTGTCTGTGAACAACTTGTTTACCAGAAAGTATGTTCCGAAGTATACACTAAAGCACCTTTTATTCTCTTTCGTTGATGTATTTAGGTAGATCATTTGTGATTTTCTAAAGAGTTTTCGAAATAATTGGAAAAAACCGGAATAAAAAATAATAGGTTAAACGACGAATATTTACTGCACGCCACGACGTTACTGTTATCATTGTTTTTGTTAAGTTCACACGATGTTTTTACCAAAAATATTGATCCAATCCGAAATTGATAAGAGATCGATTTTGTTACTTTTAATATTTCGCCACTGTCAGAGAAAGATGTTTTTTTTTTTTGATATCTTAAGTATTTTTTATTATAATTGGAAAAATTAAAAAAAACCGAAATATACGATTTTATTCAAGTTACGGTGCAATGATTTCATTATTTTAAATTTGTATGGAATATGTTTTATAGCAAAATTATGGCTCCAATAAACAAATGTCAAGTGATCATTGTTGTTGAATTTTTGATCTAGGTGGTGTCCAAGAATGTCATATTTTTATTTTATTTATAATATTGTTTTATAATGGGTGTTGGCAATGTTTTTCAAATGCATTTTTCCCAATTCTATAGTTTTGTTTGAATGAAAAAATACCTTTTTTTTTCATTATTTTAGGTATTTTTAAAAATTTAACTGGTTTTAAAAGATCAGTTTTGGCGTGAATTCAAATGTGTCTTGCCAAACATCAGATATACTAAGGTTACCATACTGATAAGGACGTGTTAATAAAGTTTTTAATCTGAGATACATGATAAGGTATGGTTTTAGTCACAATAGTAACCCACCAAACCAGAAATCAGGTATGACACATTTGGTTCCTGCTAATACCGATCGTTTTGAATTCTTATTTATTTTTTAACTCAATATATATGAAGAATTAAAAAGTCAGAACAAAATATTAGTTTAATTTCTGCACTCCAATGTTAATTACAATAAGGTTCGTGGATTTAATAAAATTGTTTTTTTTTCTGACAATCCCCACTGAGCAAAACCGAAATAAAGTAGAAAACTGGAGATTTTATCAAAATAATTTTTTCATTATTTTCAATTTTGTGTCTTCGTTTTAACCAAGGATGAAATATTTGTAGAGATTTAAAACTTTAACAAAAAACTTATATTTACTTTTTCTATAAGTTGTAATATGTGATAGTTTTTCACCAGTCGACGGGTTTTTACTTGCACGGGTCCACGGGTTTCTTTGCACACGGGTTGTCGGGTTTCTTCACGCTTGGGTTGATGCGTATCGTTGCACACGGGTTGTCGGGTTTTTTCGCGCTCAGCTCTCCGGTTTTCTTACTGCTCGGGTCCACGGGTTTCTTCGCACAAGGGTTATCGGGTATCTTCGCACTCGGCTTTTCGGTTTTCTTCGAGCACGGGTTCTCAGGTTTCTTCGCGCTTGGGTTCTCGGGTTTTTTAGCGCACGGGTTCTCGGCTTTCTTAGCTACCGGGTTCATGGGTTTCTTCTCACAAGGATTCTCGGGTCTCTTCACGCTCGGGTTCTCGGGCTTCTTCGCACATGGGTTTTCGGGTTTCTTCACGCTCGGGTTCTCGGGTTTCTTCGCACACGGATTGTCGGGTACTTTAGCTGACAGGTCCACGGGTTTCTTCGTACATGGGTTATCGGGTATCTTCGCACATGGGTCCACGGATTTCTTAGCGCACGGGTTCTCGGATTTATTCGCGCATGGATTCCCAGATTTCTTCGGACTCGGCTCCCCGGATTTCTGACTACTCGGTTCTGCGGACTTTTTCGACCACCAGAATGACGTTGGATTCATCCGGGTACTGAAGCTACTGACGGTATTTCTTGAGGCGACTGCCTGCAACATCCGTCTTCCAAGAAAAGCAAATCGATTGGTTTGCATTGTTGTTTCGGTGAAAGTTATACAAAAAGTCCGGTTTCAATAAAAGTTGGTTCGTGTTAAAAATACAAGCGTCTGAATATAATTTTCGGCCACTATGACTTTTACTAATGAAATGACGATGAGAAACTATTAAACCATTGCAGTATTGTTTAAAAATCTCGTCGCTAGGGGATTTAAATTTTGCCGACTAATATGTTATTAATATTCTTATCATATTATATTTATATCATAATATTCGAGCCAGTAGTAGTATACGTTAGACATTTAAACATAATATTGGACGTGTTGTCAGGGTCATTTTTCGATTTCGAGTGTAGAATATATTGGTTTTACAATGATTTTTTAATTTATTTTTACTGTTACAAAAATTTCAAAATCTTACTTGTAACACCTTTTCTAAAGCCGAAAGTACACAATCACCGAGGAAGTCTCGGCGAGGTGAGGAAGCGCGAGTGCACGCAGTACACTCTCGGCTTACCCCGGCCTACCTTTGCACTCGCATTTTTGTGTCTAGTACTTTATACAGTACAATTTAAAGAACCGTAATAAATAGTCGATGGATATTAACAAATAATAAGTAAGCTGTAGTAACGTACGGGAAAATAAATTCAAGTATACTGAACAATGAACAACACTACGTTTCGCACCATGAATCGTATTTTATACGTTAAAAAACACGTTAGCCGAACAAATATTATCATTATTATCAATTTTTATTATTATATCATAGTGAAATTTTAGATATTAAGTGAAGTGGGGAATGTATTAGTTTTACAATGCTTTTTTTTTAAATTTTTTATTATCTTAACTTTTCTACCAGAAATATTTCGCTCCGATTTTCAAGTGAAGTACTTTTGCTGAAAGTAAATTTAACATTTTTTTTTTATGGAATGATGTTTAAATGAGTCGTTTTTTGATTTTCCCAGCTGTTTTCATAATATATGGAAAAACACGTGGAAAAACGTAGGAAAACCGGGAAAATAGATGTAATATTAAACGAATATTATATGCTGCATAGTATGCAATCGTTTTACCATAATATGCCATATATCTGTTAATAGTGTTGATGAAACAACACTATTAACCGAACTCCGCTTAGAATCGTTTCTCGTTACATTCAATTTCCCCGCCACTACTACCTTCCAAACTTCGCATCCACAACCGTGACCCAGTGATCGCGCGAAGTATGTCCCTTTTAAAACATAAAAGCGAACCACGCTTGTAATTTTTCCTCATTTTCGAGCTCGCTATTAACGCCGCGGTAAACGTTTAATTAAACGTTCGGGTTCCGATCGAGTCGCATGCGCCTGCTATACATTATCCTAACCGCGGCATAATGATATTACACAATGCACGGTTTTCGAGTATCGCGATATCAAACGAAATTATTAACGTCCAATTTCCATAATGCGGAACGTTGTGACGGCGCGTACCGTATATTGCAGCGTTTTCAACGGATTTTTCAGGTGGATTTATGACGAATTACGCAGTGCACGGCGGCGGCGGCGGCGGCCGTATAAAACATTATAATTCCGGGTCGTTTGAACGGACTTCAAATAATATTATAATATACCGCCCGCAAAGCTTAATAAATCTAAACGGTTTATACGCAAACGGGGACCGATTCGATCTGATTGAATAATTGTATAATGGTATTTCGGGGCGGGCGGGGGAGGGGGGAAGGACACTGCAGTGTATACGCGCGTGTGCAAACGCGGCAATATAATATTTATAATACCTATCTATTTACGCGGTTTCACGAATCTCGGGAACATTCATATTCTATACCTATATATTATTATTATCGTATTGTACCGCGCGCATTATTTTGAAATATCGCGTATCTATACCGGACCGAAAACGAAATTAATTATTATTACGATTTTAAATCCTCGGTATCGATCGCGACGTTAAACCGTCCCCGTCCCATCCCCGCCACCCGCCACCCCCTACCGTGATTAACCGAGATTACTTAATACGTGTCGATCGTTTTTTTTTTTTTTGTTCCTCTCCATTTTTTAATTGCCTTGGTTTTTTATTTTATTTTATTTTTATTTTTTTTGGGAAGATTTGTTTACCGGATTTTAATAGACAGTCGCCGCCGCCGGGTATTTTGACAACTGTGGTAAATACTCGACGTAATAATATTATCCACCTACAAGCGACTGTAACTGGATGGCAAGGGAAAAGAAAAAAAAAAAAAAACGTCTTCTCTGCGATGTTTTCGGTCGAGAAAATCAGTAGTTTTTTATTTCCACCGTAACTGTATACGATTTCTACTGTTTCGAGTGTAGGTGAATAAGCTATTCGATTTACTGTGATACGTTGTGCGTGTGTTCTTTTTTTTCTCAAAAAGAGTACCTAATAAGACGAGCAGTTTTTCGTCCGGTAGTATAGTTTATTCGAAAATCCGGAAAATTCATTGAAGTGTGAATCTAACAACAAATTTCGCTTACCTTGGCTATGGCGCAATAGATATTGCTACTGTGCCCAGAATCGTTTTTACATTTTCAATAATTCCCCGATGCGTACAGTGTAAAAACTATCCAGGTATGCCCCGTTTTTCCAACTGCTCATCTACAGCTGAAAGTGGCCTATCCGTGAGCAGTATATTAGCCGTGCAAGATTCCAATACCTCGATTTTCGTATATTATTAAAGATGACCGGCATATGACTATAAAGATTGCAAATGTATATCGATCACAAAAAAAAAAAAATAAATTATTTTCTTTAATAAATTTTATGTTGATAAAAAAAAAAAAAAATCGTTTTTTCCAACTATATATTGTTATGTTAAGCCATCGGTTTATTGTCGAAACGGAACGTATGACAAAGAGGATCAATAACGAAAGAAAGCTACTCGATTTCTCAATTTGGAATCTAGGACCAAATCCCGTTCGGAAAAAATCCTTTCCTGACAAAATACCGTCTGGTAAAATCCCGCAAAAAAAAAAAAAAAAACAACAAATAAAAAGGACAAAACAAACTAAAAAGTAAACGTATTTTTTTTTTCGGTTTTACTTTTCTTTCAAACTTCACTAGGCATAACTTTACCCAACATAAGCTGGCCCAATACGGTGAATTTCAAAGGGTTGCGTTCGAAATATCATTGTACGGGAACGTTGTTTTGGGCCAGTTCGTATATTTTATTTTTACTAAATTTTATAATTATTTACGGATATTTTATCGCGGATAAACCGTTCGTGATATAATAAGAATTAGAAATATAACATCGTGGACTTTTCTTTATATACCTTGCCATTTACTCGTATTATTCTTTTAATACGCCCGTTCAATATGTTTCAAACGTGCATCTTTAAAATTCACTATTGGTCCTAAGCCTGTGAAAAAAAAAGCTGTAAAGAAAAACACGTTTACTTTGTAGTTTGTTTCATGCGTTTCTTTTTTTTGCGGGATTTCGCCAGGATACCCTTGAATTTTATAATGACTAGAACGTGAAAACGACGGAAACCGACGGTGGAAATGGTGCGAACGGACGTCAACGGACGAGCCACTACGTAACAATGATGACTTAGTTTCGGAAACGAAAAACAAATATCCGTTGTACCGGGTCGCGTTAAAACAGTTGATAGTCCATTGCAGTGGTTTTCAACCTTTTTGGGTCCGCGGCTCTTCTGATTTTGAAATACAAATATAAGCCGCCCCCTTACGAATAATGATAGTAATAAAAATTAAAATAGGTAAATAAATATTTTACTGTAGTACCTACTCTACTGTATTTACTATAGACACGGGTTCCTTGACACTAAACCACGGGAGTCGCGACGCATAGATCGAAAACCACACTTGCGGTCGACCGCAAGATTACATTTTATCGAACGAATTGAGTTTCGTCATTTGCCTAGGAATAGCAATGCGTTTCAGCACATTTTCGGCAATAATTTGAATGTATCAAATATTATCATTATCGTTACAGCGTTTTATGATAATTCGTAACAAATTAACAAAATTGACCCGTTGAAAACTCAATATTCCAATGTTATTGATTGTACGCGAATTGTTGTGAATTACAGATTGATAATGTTCATAACCACGTACATTACAGTGTCCGGGCGCGACTTCGATTCGTCGCCAAACCTTCTCCGGCCCCGACGATCGATCGACTATTAGGGTTCGTAGAACATTTTATAGCCGGTTTTATTATTGTCATCACCGTTGACCAACTTTTTGGTAACGAGGATATTATTTCACGTTTTTACGCGAACGCATTATAATTATAATTAAAACGACAGGGAAGCAATGTCCGTGGATTGTTTTGCGCACGTAGGCGTATGACTAGACCACCGGCACCGGCATCAAAGACTCGCGGAGGCTACGCCCCACCCCCGCAATCCTCTTTGCGCGATTCTTGCGACGGACCATTACGCTAAATTCTATTTGCAGCTGTGTGTAAGTTTACAAATTTATCATAAACGCTCAAATAACGTTATTTTCCGCTCGCACGTGCGTTGTTTGTATAGGTAATGTGTATTTTGTTCTGCTCGTTGATAATCGTGAACACACACGGATAAATTATTATCAAGTCGTTACTGTTCAAAAGCTTACCGGGCATATACATAGAAAATTGAATAAAGTTTTCAATAACAAAATATAACGACGAATTAGTTTACAACAATATTATGTAACAATAGTATACCTAAATCAAATATTTAAAGAAAAATTCGATTTTTTAGAAATTTTAATTGTTCTATGTTTTATATACAGGACAATTTATCAAGCATATAATTGTACCTTAAATACATAGAGAACTTATTCAGTCAACTCACTTATGTATAGGACGAAAAATATATAATACTCTACCATAAGACGGCAATACAACTCTTTCGTTTAATAGTTTACAAAAAAATAAAATAATAATAATAACAAACTGGTTGTAGAATGAACCAAAATATGTAAAAAATGAATATATTTTTATACCTTTAATCAAGTTGCTTACCGATATTGTATTTTACCATACTGTAACTATACATTGGGTCTCCGTGTATTATTAATTAGGGTTACCTACATTGTATATCACGTTTGAGTTAGTTTCATCTAATAAGTCTAATATTGTAAATAAAAAAAAAAAAAAATATTAAATGTAAATTATTAATTAAATGTATTATTTTCCTCATTATAAATTGTAAACTCATGGGTCCCCCACACAAACCTGTTCGGTGAGACCCACTGTCTTTTAGAAGAAACGAACAGTGACAGTGACAATAAATTAATATATAATGGGTATTGGTTTTAGCGGATATTTTGAATTGTTCGATAGGTAATAATTGCGTTGTTTTAAATGCATATTTGATGATTGTTTACGGCGTGAAATTCCTTGTTCCAGTAATATCGTTAACCGCGTTTGCTAAAACTGCGTCACGACGTCACACCCGAGTCGATTGTTTTTGATTATACGTCGAATAATTTCGTAAAAAAAAAAAAAATCAAATCAAATCAAAAACCCCCGAATCGACGTTTAAACGTCAGACAATGAACATCGCGACGGTCGACGGTCTTTGGATACAAAAAAACTCGGGATAAAAGTGTGTAGTTTTGGGGTAGGGGTGGGGTAAAACTTCCGTCGACCCAATGCGAACCAAAAGCGTACCGGAGATGAATGTCGCTATAGCTAAATAACAGATCGCGTCTACCGATTCGCGTTTTGACGGGGAATGGAGGAAACATATACGACGTTATATACGGTTTTTTTTTTTGGTATATGTTTTTTTTTTTTTTTCGGTAAAAAACACCGGGCGATCCACTCGGTGGCGGTAATAATATTACGTTATTATTGTTGCGTTATAATATCGGGCGTATACAGTGTACACAAACACGGACGGAATAGTTAAATAACCGAGGGGAAAAAAACACAACCCCGATACGTGCTGTGAGCTGTTAAAACGGGCGAAAATTTATGGCCGGAAATCCGAATGTATTATTACTAGTAGTACTAGTAGTAGTTATTTATATTATTACTAGTAGTGCGGTATTTGTGTAGGTACACGCGATACTGTATTACCCGACAAATCTTATTTTCGGCGGCGGAAAAATTCGTCAACCCCTCCAGAGGAGCAAAAGAAAAGAAAAGAACAAAAATAAAGTCGTTCTGTTTTTTTTTTTTTTTTTTAATCGAAATAAATTTTCTACTGCAGCGGAAACTGAAAACGCGAAATTATACCCACCGCCTGACTGCTAAGCGTGAGTAAAAAAAAATAAAAATATTATTTTGTGTCTAGGAGAACCGCATGCTCGGATTTCTATCATGTTCCCCTATGAATTCATATTTGAACCGTATCACAACAACAAAAAAAAAACGTTCGAAAATAACGAAGCCGTCAATGACGCCTTTGTCTTTCCCGATTACTCCCGACTATCGAGAATACCGCACGGAACATCGAAAAACCACTCGCCGCTCACACTAACTACTGTATTAAACGACATTTTCTCTCGGAAATCGCACTGCGTTCAAATTTCCGGTAGAAAACCCAAATCTGAAATAATGAAATTTTTATAGCCGTAAAGTAGGTCAGTTTTAATACGGATTTTCCCCCGAATATTATGAAAACTATTCAGAAAAATTTAAAAATCCGAGTTTACGACGCACCGACTAGATCTCACATGAGAAAAACCAGGTCTCTTGGTGATTTTCGATCGGTTTCCGCTGGAAAATTCGCTCACAGACACACACGTGCAAAAGAAAAAAATTAAATCAACACTGCGCTCCGCAGTAAAACTTTCTCGCTCTTCTCAGAATCTAAATACAAAACAGACTTCGCACAGAGACAAATCTCCTATTTCTACGACCATAAACTCGATTTCGTTCGTATAGACGAGAAATCGAACATTTCGCGCCGGAGACCGTGTAATACGAAATTCGCGTTTTTAAATACACAAAACATCGCGAAATGATAAACTTTAAAGTGACCAAAGGAAAGTGTCGTTATTTTAAATGTGTATGTTTTCTATCAGGTTTATATTATAATAATATTTCGCTCCAATCGAAAAATGACCTCCTTGACGAACCTGCAATACTTATAAATTAAGAACACCACGCGAAAAAACGTCACCTGTCTTTTTTTTGGATTTCCGGGTATGGAATCGGAAAAACGAATACGACGAAATTTGCAAATATTTATTATGGATCACGTGAACAAATATCACGGAATTCACGGGTTATACGCGCCGTGTTTTTTTTTTTTTTAATTTTTATTTGTTCTGTCTGTAAAAAAAAAAATACATATAAAATACGTGGTTTCGACCAGAAGAGTTGCTCTAACCAAAAAAAAATAATTATGAAAAATGAATATACATACATCAACGAGGGTTTCCCTGCGGTTTGAATTGTCAACAACAAAGTGCGCGTGCTCTGAGGTAATTTTTTTGAAGTCGCGCGTGTTATTTTTTTTTTTTTTACTAAAATATTACAATAAAAACCGACAACGCAAAGTCAGAATGAGTCTTCAATCAGAAAAAAATCCATTATCTCCGCAAAATGAATCCATTACTTAGAAATCGTCGTTTGTGCGAGTTTCGCGTTGTGGTAAACTGCATTCGACAGTTCAAAACGAATAATACGAAAATATCAATCGCGGTGATATCGATGGCTTGAAAGCCGAACACGCAATGCGACACAAACGCCAAATCGTTCAGCAGAGCTATTGAATGTTTTCGAATCGTATAGGTTTTTTTTCTTCTTTTTAGTAATTTTTAGCAGAAACAGCACCGACTTGTTATTATTATAAACGCCGATTGCTATTGGAACTCGATACGCACGTAATACAATATGCAATATTGCGTTTAATAATCGAAGTGCGACAACAAGACGAGTCCGCTTTTGGAAACATCGCCGAGGAAAATGAAAAAAAAAAAAACCGTCTAACTTTCAAACGTGCCTTCTGTTCGCCCGAGATAATTCGGTCGACGTAGACAACAGTGACGTACCGAAACGGTGGGGGTGGGGAGTCAGGCAAACGCCTCATGACCAAAACGGACGGGCGGGTGGTTGACCGAACACGTCGAATCTGGATTGGGATTGACTGGTTCAGAGTTCAGAGACACCTTTAGTTTTGTGTACTATGATATTGTTATAATTTAAGTATATTTACTTGCGAATACGATAGCCTATATTATTGTGTAGTCAATTGAGCTGAATAAAGTTGTCGCTGTAATTATATCGTGTAGCGCATGTAAAAATCTACGTTTTGATCGTGCGGGTTCGAATTCGTTTTGTTTCGCCTCGACAATTTTCGGCACGCCACCGTCAAACAATGTCCGGTCCTTACGGCAATTTTCGCCGCGGGCGAGACCGTTACCGACCGAAAACGTAAAATATTGAATATAAAAGTTTATTCTGTGCATATACAAAAGTTTTAATGACACTATTTTCATATTACGTTTGTATACCTCAAATTATAGTTTAAAATATTTAAATGTCTTTACGTACAGCGAAAACTCTTCGCGACGAATCTTAGGGGACCGAACGATTTCTTTTGTGTTATAGAAAGTTTTCACAGCAGAGAATGTCAACGAACTAGTGTAGACCGGCCATTATTGAGTATATTGCGTACTTTAAATAGAGTCTTTCGTTCAAAATAATTTTCACTGTGTCTGTTTAATGAATCGCTATGATGCTGCGATAAAGTAATGGAAATCCGTGTATACTAATTATTATGATATAATATAATAAATATTATAAATGTCGGCTTTTGTGTTCGACCACAAACGGTTTCTCTGTTCGGCGAAAACCGAACGTTTGCGAAAACCGAACGGGCAAGGTTTTTAACTGAAAATAGATATTCGTTATTTTTAATTCATCATTAATTCTATCGTGGATTGTCTTTTACGCCGATATTATATTGTTGGTTTGGCCGTAAACGGTTTTTTCTTGTTTTTTATTTGGCCGGTAATAGAACGGTACGATTTTGAACGAAACCGGCTTACCCTTCTTCGTGCGTACGGTAAACGGACTTGCCTCGTTACTACGCCCGGTCCTTCTGATTAAATCCGTTATTAGATCGACTGTAATTGCAGTTTCGTCAGTTATCGCGACGGATTTTTTTCGCGTTCGAAAGTACAATCGGAATATAGTGCTATTGTTAAAATACTACGGCGCGGTTCTAATCACTTTGGACACTTGATCATTCGGCGTGCCCGCGAAGAGGACTTTCGCGGGCTTTCTCGATCTAACAAAATTAATAAAAAAAAAAAAAAAAAAAAACCCCGATTTTACTTTCCGATTATTTTCCGGAAAAGCGGACTCGTATAATATATTTTGGCCGAACGCCAAAGGGGCGTGAGCGACGCTTTTTCAAAATCAACTTTTTCGTATTGCGACGTGAGCGCCAGAAAGATTTTTGGCACGGAAAAAACAAAGACCGTTCGACGGGCTCGTCGGGCCCGCCGGACCGATTCGCGCCCCGGCGTATCGTTTGGCGGGCGGAGCGGACGCGAACGTGGCGACGGCGAACGAGTGCGAGCGTACCGGCCGGCCGGACGGGACGCGTAAATGGTTGTGCGCGGAAAGCGCGAGGTGGGACCGTTCGAGAGGCGACGAAACGGTTCGCCGCCGTAACGGCCGGACACGTGGACGGGCGTACGGAGTCCGGGAGCGACCGGCGTAATAGTTCCGGGCGAGGAACAAACGGCGAGGAATCAGCCGTGACGACCGCGCGGTGTTCGCGGGGGAAAAAAAAGCTCGGGGCGGGCGAGAGAGAAGTCCGCGCGTCGGTCGCGCCGTGACGCCGGTGTCTTTGCCGCACGGTGCATTTTAACGGACGAGTACGGTGACCGCGTGGACCGCGTTTAACGGACGGGCGGCCAGCGTTTCGGCCCTTAACTAGCGACGCGACCTTTTGTGAACATGTTGACTGCACAGTGACGCGCGGTATGACGTGCCGTCCGAGCCGTTGATTCGGGACAGTGTTTTGAGGTTTCGCGTAAAATAATAATAAAAAAAAAAAAAACGAATTATCATACTGTACATTCTGTTCTACGAAATAAATTTTTAATTCCGGTCTCGGTGGAAAAAAAAAAAAAAATAATCTTATTTACATTAATCATCTCTCGTGCAGAACTCACTAATGAACATGC
>CABPRJ010000989.1:110755-218977 GCA_902439185.1 Cinara cedri | reverse complement strand
GTTTTTTTTTTTTTTTTTTTTTTCCCGGAGGCGTTTCGAGAGAATATTACGTTACGATAAATCCGGACTAGATAATATGTAGTTATCGCGTACTTTTGCGATAAAAAAGTTTTTTTTTTTCAATAGTACATTATCGTTATAATAATAAATACGTTTTTAATAAAAATCGCGAGAAAATTACCCGGGTTAACATAACGCGCTGTGCGTAATAAATTCGTCCGATTTCCATTGTAACGCCGTATATTTGCCGGAAAAATAAAACGCGTTTAAAACGACACCGGGAGCGAAAAACGAAAAAAACCGCGTTTATTTTTTCGCGAATTCGTTTGTTGCTCCCCGCGTTCAACGGAATAAAACAATACGCGGCGAAATAAAAAAAAAAACCTGAAAAAAAAAAAAAAAAAAAAAAACGAAAAAATTGTTAAAACGTAAACGCGAATACCTAACCTATACGTATGGAAAAAAAAAAAAAAAAAAAAAAAAAAAAAAATAAAAATAATAAATCGTTCGGGGCGCCGCCGTACTCCGGTGCATCGCGTATATTATTATAAATAATATACGCGAGGGTGGCGGGCGCGTCGTCTCCCCCGTTCGCGCTCGCCCCCTCCCGCCCGTCGCCCCTATCGTCGTCCGTTCGTTCGCGCGCGTTCGGGGGCCCGTCGTACACGCGTACGCGTATGTACACGTACTATACGTATTATACGCGTGTGTGTATGTATATGTATATTTATTTATACGCGCGTAACAGCACGTGGTATTATATGCGGGAGTTCAAAGGCGCGCACACACACACGCACACATACGCACGAACACGCCGTCCCGAGTCACATGGGTGCGCACACATCGACGGCGGGGCACACAAGTAGCACACGCACACGCACCGCGCCACGGAGTGTACTATTGAATCGATAAGAGGACCCTGACCCCCCTCTCGGGCGCGCCCCCTGTCCCTCTTTTACTCGTTTATCCCCCTACCCCCTACACGCGGACGGGCGCGAGCCATAATGTTAGACACGGTCGAAAGTTTTCCGAGCGGCGACGGCGGCGGGAGACGGAGTGCCGCCGCCGTGTTTCTCCCGCGCCGCGAAGGTTCCACTCGCGCTCCCGCGAATCGCCTCGACATCGCGCCCGCCACCGCCGCCGCCGCCGCCGCCGCCCGCCGTCACCGTTGCCCTTGATTTCGGTTTAATTAAAACCTTCGGAACTTCTCGCGGCCGTCCTCTCGGGGCATTCCCCGCCGCCAAAGTTCACGCGGTTTTCTTTCCCGCACCGTCACCCCCCCCCCCCTCACTCACCGTTCTTATCCGGACAACGGCTCGCGACGCATTACCGTTCTCCTCCCCTCCCCCCCTGACGACGTACATCGTAGGTAGGTACGCGCCGCAAAGAATCGTTCGCAGAGGATTTCGAGTTTTCCGAAAGCCGCAAAAATATAACGCGCCGCTCATTA
This sequence comes from Cinara cedri, assembly GCA_902439185.1. Classification (NCBI taxonomy): domain Eukaryota; kingdom Metazoa; phylum Arthropoda; class Insecta; order Hemiptera; family Aphididae; genus Cinara; species Cinara cedri. The sequence continues at coordinate 217,527 of CABPRJ010000989.1, read as the reverse complement.
AGACGCGCGGTACGGAAAACGCGAGTTCAATAAGGGGGGGAAAAAAAAAATCAAAAATCAAGTACTCGTATAGAAATACGCGAAACGCAATCAACTTGATTTAGAAACGCGATCGGTACGACGACCTCAGTCGTTGCGGTTCGTAATTAAAAAAAAAAAATAATAAAAAAAACCAGAACCGATACGCGGGACGGGTGTACCGCCGCCGACGCGGTTCAGGAGGATACGCGAATCCGTTTGATTTATATCGTCACGCGTAGACGGTAGTCTTTAACCAAGAACGATGCTGAGCGGAATGGGCCGTAGTAATTCTATGCGATAATCGTCGAAATTCGATTTTGAATCGTACTTGTGTAAAAAATGAAAACTACATTACGACCGATTTTTTTTTCCGCTGCTTATTTTTTAATCTGACGATAGATTTTCAAACATTTCCATTATCGTATGGACGCGTTGCCACTACGGAATGATGTTTCTTTAATACGTGTACGTACATTTTTTCAGTTTTTTCTACGATTTATTTCCCGGTTCTTCCCAATCATTAAGAAAACCGCCTGGAAAATCGAAAAACGACCTCGTATAAAGTACCGCCCAGATAAAATTACCTTTGAAACGATGAGCGATTTCTGGTAGAAAAACTGTTTACAGATAAAAAAAAAAAAAAAAAAAAAAATTAAAATCGTCGTTAAACCGGCGGTAATTCCGGTGTTCCGAAATCTAAAACGTAACCCGGAAATTTCGAACGCCGTTAAATGTCCGTACGCGAACGATGATGCTGAATTTCACGTCACAACGAAATCGTATTTACCGGCGCGAAATATACGATTAAATCACGCTTCGCTTTTATCCGAAATCGCGTTGACGCGCTAATTTTCATCATCGAACGCGTGTTAATTATCACACTCTGTCGGGTAAACGGGATGTAACGCGTGGATTTGTGACGGCAGTTGTGTAGATCACGGGTGCAGATGATTGTTTACTGCGGACAAACGGTTCTGACTGTCGATTGTTTCTGATGCGAGCGGATCGGGAATCGGGCGAAGAATCGAATTCGCAATGGTGGAAGAGAGGGGGGAACGGCGGATTACCCGTTTACTCGTGGCGCGCTTTTACGTTCCGGTTCGCCTTTTGCGTTTCGAGGCGAAACGCCACTGAACGCGTGTACACGTTGCGAACAAAAAAAAAAAAAACAAAAAACCGGCCAACTTGGCACTTGGGTGCAGCCACCGCAGTTGTAGGTAAAACGTTTAGAAGTTAGTAGAGCGAAAATCTAATGTATATCTGTTATCAACGATAAACCATTGCTAACGAAAAAAAATGATTGTGAGCGGAGTTCAGTTGATAAAGTAGTTGCTTTATCAACAATATACATTGTGGTTAAATAATCTTTAAACATTTTTGTTTAATATTGCACCTATTTTCCCGAATTTCTTACGGTTTCCCCGTGTTTTTTTCCGATTTTTTCCATTTATTGGGACTGAGCAGGGACTTCCGCGTTTCTCATTCCTATTTGATACAGTCTCGTTGTTTCCCCTCTCTTTCGAAAATCACGTATAGCGGACAGGCGCTTAACCAAGATTTCATTCCGGAGCGTAAAGAGGGGGGGGGAGGGAGAGATCCGTTTTCAAAAAATTCAAAATTACAATACTAGTTCGATTTGAAAAAATAAAACGCACATTGTCAAGATGGAGGGGGAGATTCCAGACCTCGTAGACCCTCTCCTCCCGCACCCGCGGTCTTCGGAACTAAATGAAACGAAAAATGTTTCGTTTTCCCGTATACGTAAATATACGTAAATACGATATTCCATTCGAATTGAATTTCTTGTTTCGTATATATTAAATGCGAATCGTGATGGGGTATACGGAACTCGTCTCCGTATTCGCCGCCCACGGTAAACGCCGAGTTTTTTTTTTTCGATTATTTCGTAAATCGTTATGTTTCTCCCTCCTCCCTTCCCCGTTATAAATCCATAACTTAATATAATCGTAATTTCGGTAAATATTGATATTTTGTTTCATTGCCCGTGAAATAAAGTATGAAATCAAAAAATACAAAAACACAACTACGAAAACAAACGAAAAACACGAGAAAACATCCGGCGGTGGTGAGGTTAAAAAAGAAAAAAAATCGTGTCCGAAATAAAACGAAATACAATCGCGTGAGCGATTGGATTTTTATAAAAATCGAGTCCTACGTACGTATACGCACGGTAAATTTATATTGTAGGGGAGAGGGTACTGCACGGTTTTTTACGGAAAATTAGTGAAAACGAAAATTTTACGTTTTGCATTTGGATTGCGAGCGTTAGGGTGGAAATCGGCGTTTAAACGCAATTTTAAAAAAAAAATAACGAGGACAACGTCGACGGCTGTACCGTGATATTTGTTTGCTAAATCGAATTGTCGTACGAAAAATACTTGAGGTCACGTCAGTTTTTGAGTTCTTTAAACGGCTTCAGTTTTTTAATATCACGCGTTCGTTTGAAGATTATACAACGATTCAAAAACTATAAGATCGCAATTATTCATGTTCTCAGTTACGTAATTTTTTCACGCGGCACGTTATCACATGCGATAACAAGCGACATATTTTTGTAATTTTATACGCACCCACATAAAATTATCCATGTAAAATTATTTATCATTTATATTATCACAACAATGTAACTAAAAGATTCAAATACGGCCGAGCACTTGGTATTTTCTAAAATGCAAATAATTCAATAACCATAATGAAGCGTTTGCTATTCAAGAGGGATGTATACAATATTATCTACAAGCAAAGTAGTTTGAAGTGTATCAAATATAGTAAAAATCCACGTCATCTGCTGCGGCCCTTTGGGGACACACAGCCGCCTCAGTCATACTATTGTACATCTTATTTTTACAGTTCGATTATTAGTTATTCTATATGGACACCGTCACGAAAGCCGTTTGGTCCGGATTTTTGAGCCCACAAACTGTAACGATTTTTTTATTTTGCTTTTTTTAAAAATATGAAATTTAACGGTTTTTCCAATTGAAAATCGAGCGTCTTGACCGCTTGAAAAATCCCGAGACGAACACTGTCGAGAACCCTGCACGCAGCAACTACTACGCTCCACTAACTTTTTTTGAAAATCTCTCTCGAATATCCAGCTCCGATTTTTAGTAGCTATAATCAATTTAAAGATTAGCATTTATTATCTGTGTGTATACAGGTGCAAAGTGTTAGTTAAATAAATTAGTTTATTTCAATTGAATTATGACTGCTGTCCAACGACTCCAGGATCACGTGAGGATATCTACTGGTATACACCCAAGTGTTTCAACACCGCGGGCAGAAAAAAAATAATAATATTTTTCTTTATTTATTGATCTCATCACCATTCTCGGATTCACGACTCCGATTCCTCTTCGAACATCGGAAGGAAGGTAGCAATATAATTAGTAAGCTTAACTTTTATTATATTTAAAAATAAATCATTCTTTGGAGTACCAAAAACTAAACCAATTGTTTTATATTGTATAAGTACATTTTTAAATCTGCTCTTCTACATAGTAGCCTATTATTTAAATTTTCTTTCTCTTCCATTACTAAATACAGTGTTTGACGAGTTTTATTAAATTTCCTATTTTTTTGTATCACTACATTTTTAATCAGAGAAATGTTTCAGGCGTCGTACTTATTCATATATTTTGTTCTCTGCAATGCAACTTTACACCGTAGTGCTCCCGATTTTATAAATTGTAACCGCTCATCAAGAGTGTACTCTTATATAGGTACCGAAGAAGGAGGGCTTAACAAGTCAACTTAATAATAAACATACAAACATTGAAATTCAAAATAATTACGATAAAATGGAATAGGGGAAATGACGGAAATAATGGAAAAATAACGAAAAATGACTACAAAAAAAAAAAAAAAAACATCGATTTGCTCGAGACCGAAACATTGGTCACCGCAGCAATTTTTACCAGATTGACGTGGGTACTTACAGTTATTTGTAACGGTTCGTCATTAATCATTCAAGATTATATAATTTCAGTCAATAATTTTATTGAAAATAATGATAATTAATAATAATTTTTACCTCTGCTCCGTACACCTTAAATAAGTATGTACTTTTGATTCATGTATCAACATTTATAGAAAAATATTGTCTGTTCGAATCTGTGTTTGAAAAAATTGGGGGAGGGGTTCCTATTTGAAAAACAAAAGTCAACAATTATTTAGAATACACAGAGTAGGGTTAAAACATAAAAAAACTGTTTTAAAACAAAGCTTAATAGATTCGATAAAACAGAAATCAAATTCACTTTAAATTCTCCGAGAAATTTCTACATGGTTTGGAAATTAAAAAATAAAAACAAAAAATCACTGTATTTTATACAATTTATAACAGTTTTTCGATATAACAACCGTGATGATTAAAGTCCGAGATAAGCTCGTAAAATTTATAAGAAGTTTAATTTTGGCGTTCATTACACGGACGCGGGGAGTCGACGACGATAATATACTGCAGGGATTCGGACAACGGCGGCGTCCCCCTCTCGAAACACATTTAAAAGCAAAAATCCGAGGAAGAAAAGAAACAATTGTTTTCGACCACACCCCTACCCCATAACCTCCTTGCCATCTGTCCGAAGACACGGATTCGCGTATCGAACAAAGGGACGTTTCGGACCAAGATGGACCGTCTGGGCGGTGGTTTTCGAAAACCCTAAACGGAGGACGAGTATTTGAGGTTATGGTCGGCGGATTAAAAAAAAAAAAAAAACGAAAAACAATAAACAAAAGGACGTTGCTGTTGTTGAGCGGGCCGCTGTTGTAGGCGAGAAAACAGTAAGGTAGAGGGAAAATTTAATGTATGTGACTATTAGACACAGCTAACAAACAACTATCCTGAGTGGAGTATATTACCAGTCGTATTTTTTTCCATAGTCACCAAAGTCAGTCTGAAAATCGACAAAAATCGCACAAAAGCACAAATGCCTTCGGTTAATTAAGACTACAATAGGAATTGCCACTTCATCGCACCGACCGGACCAGAAATGTTTAGTGGCTGATTTAAGGATGTCACGATCAACTGTATAACGTTTTCGGAAAGAAATTAGTGACGTAAAATTATTAAAATTAAAAATATTATAAATGAACGAAATATTTCACAAATAGTCTCTTTTATAACGTCCGTTTTTATTGAATTTAGCATTATTTGAAAAAATCGCCACGTATTGCCGGTAAAGGTAAAAATTACTTTCAACCGTTAATGAAGTGGAGAAATTTATACTGCCGTATTATACCCGTTACGATGTTCACGGGCGAAAGGTATTTATCAACCGCGAAAAGGATCTCATTTCGTAAATCGTATTCGAGGTCGACTAGCCGGGAGAAAATCGTTTGAATGGGCTAACGTCGGTACTACACAACGTAAAATGCGTATACAACTGTTATTACTCTGCTATTCGTCGAATTATTACAATTTTTTACGTACAAAATTATTCTAAATAGAGCTAGGCATGTATTGGTTTTACAATTATGTTTTATTTATTTTTTCTACCAGAAAGCATACTCCGATTATCGAGTATAGCACCTGAAAGAAAATATTTTCTGGGTGGTACTCTGGTAGAGAGGTAATTTTTTGAAATTCTTATTTATATTCTGGATAATGCGGGAAACCAGGTACTGTAGGTTAAAAAATATTGAAATATTAAAAATAACTTTGTCATTGGCTTTTATTTATGTCTATTATTATTAAGTTTTTGTTATTTTAAATATTCTTTAAACAATCATTTTTGTCATGAAAACGCACATTATACATGGCGTATAATATATTTTTGACAAAGCATCATTATCGACTGAATTCGGCTCAGAATCGTTTTTTCGTTAGCAATGGTTTATCGTTGCTCACGGTTATACATTCGATTCTCTTCTGTGTCCTACCTCTCCCTAACTTCATACTCACAACACTGGCTGCACCCACGTGCGATTTTTCACTAATTTATTATACTACACATTTTTTCGAACGTATTATAATTAATCGAATTTTTCAAATACACAACAATTCAAGTATTGTACTAACGCGTGTTCTTCCCGTTTAATAATGTTAAGAAAGACTTCGTGCCCCCTTCTCTTTTTCTCTCCCCACCCCCCCAAAAAAAAATCTAAGATCCGCCACTGAAAATGCTATTGCAATAACGTTCCTATATATATATATATATATAATACAAAGTTTTCGGTCGGTACGTGATTTCTGGTGGAAACGTTGTTCGCAAACCGCACGCGCACGCATAACGGCAAAACCAATACGTTCGCCGTCTGTAAAGTAATAATTTTTTTTTTTTTATAATAGTAAAAAAATACAAACGAGAAAACCTATACATACAAACAGAAACACAATATTCAAAAGTAAATAATATTATCCCGCGTATTTATTATGTAACTCGCGAAGAAATCACGTTTTATTATTAGCCGCGGCTGTCGTTCGATAAAATATTATGTTTAGACGTTTGTTTGATTTTTTTTCTGTCTTTTGTTTTTCGTTTTTTTTTTTTTTTTTTTTTTTTTATTGCAGCGCGGCGTTTTCCGCGTATTATTGTCATAAGGTTTTTTGATCGCGCCGCGGCGAATCAATTCTGCTATATTTACTCATATTTAGTTGAATAAATACAACTCTCGCGTTTTTTTTTTTTTTTTTTTTTTTTTTTTTTTATCGTGCGCACCAACAACAATACGCGCGACGTCGACAATATCCCACGTATATTTCTTTATGAACGCGCGGGGCGCGAACGGTTTTAATACATTAAAACGTTTAGGAAAAAAAAAAAAAAAATCCTTTCGCGCGGAGTAGGTACTCGCCGTAGCGTTTTCGATTCTAACGCGGCGGACGGGAATCTGAAACCGTTCACAACACGAGACGTGCGCACACCTATAACTGCGGGGCCTAAATTACTGTATCCCCCGACACACTTTGCGTCCCCTCAAAATCATAATGTGTCCATTGAATTATAAATGCTTTTAGTTTTTGATCGTAGAAACAACAAACGGTTTGGAATTTCACCACAAACAAATCACGTTTATGTCAATATACTCGTGTATATAAATCAATAAAAACGTTCTCGTTAACAATACTATGCGAACGTACGATAAACTTTAATCATCACGGTCGACGATTATAAATATTATATGACCGAGATGTACTATCATCATCAATCGTGAATATAACGTATATACCACGTGTTCATACTATGTACTGTACGTAGATAATCTTGAATTTGTGACAATAGCATATTGTAGTTATTATTGTTCTGCCGGTGTGTCCGTGTAACTTTTAGTAAAATATTTTGGACTGTTACTCGTGTTTTCAGTCCGAACGTCGTGTGAATAATATAAATGTTTAAGGTAAGCGGTACATAGAAGGTGGGATATTTTCGGGTGTTTTAACACCCCACAAGTTTTCTCTCCTACGGGGACCTGTCAAAAGTCACAACTGAACTAAGAAGTGTGTCCCATGCAAACAGAATGATTTCAGGCCCTGCAGTGTACTGTTTCAGAAAACGACACTTCGTCGATAACTATAACGACGTGCGCGGTTTTACTTACTGCGGACGCCGCTCATAAGACCGGGACCGGCGCGAAGTGAGTCTTACATCTATAGACGCGGTTTGTATTCCCTCATAATCCAAAAGCGGTGTTTAGACATTAGAAATGTGACGAACTCTTCGGTTTTCAAACAAAATACCCGATAGTTCGGTTCGAAAATCATTCGATGCCGATTCTGCGTGGTCATTAATACGATTTTCTGTGGCGAGACTGAGCGGCCTTGTTACGAAAAAGAAAAATTCTGTTTTTTCGCACAAAAATATTGTAATTGCACAGTATGACAATTTTTAGAATTTGTTGACCTGACCTAACCCTTTTTACTTTTTTAATGTTCGAGTTCGATAAAATTATCGATTTTTTCGTTAATTTTAAGGAAAGTTCGGTTCGGTTTAGTTCAACCTTAAAAATCAGGATTCGTAACATCTCTATTAAAAACATCAAAAAATCCACGAAAATTTCCAAAAATACTTAAAAAGATAGGGGGTTTAAAATTTCAAAACTAATTTATTTTAAAATTTTATTAAAAATGTAAATATGTTTTACGGAATTTGAGTCTTGTAATTTCTTTTTAACATATTTGGATCTGTCCGGATCGTTGCAAGCGATTTTGAACCTTTTAAGCGACTGGATATTATATCCGTGTGTGTCTTTTAAACATCGTTTACCGCAATTGGTTTATTATTAAATTTTCTGGAAAATTCGACAAAAACAACCGTGACGTGAATATACCTTTGTTATTTTGAATGAGGAATTTAGGAATTATTAAGGAATTTAGGTTAAGTATTTTTCGAGAATTTCACTTCATTTCACATAAACGACTATAACAACAACGTATAAGAAGCGATTTTATAAACACTATCATAAAACAAAGAATTTTGTCTACAGGAATAATACGAGTATGTATACTGGGTAATTCTTTTAATCATGAACCAGCAATTATCTCAGGGGTTTTTAAGCGTATTTGATTTCTGTTTTTTCTAATCGATATGGAGTTGCTTATGCTTTATTTTAAAACTATTTTTAATTATTACCCCTACTCCATATACTTTAAATAAGTGCATACTTTTGAGTTTCAAATCGGAACCTCCCTTTTTAAACATAGATTTGAATAGAAAATATTTTTCTAGAAATATTGATACGCACAACATTAATATCAGTTTTACCGTTTATGAGTTATAACAGTTCAAAATGTAGACCGGAAGAGTAGGGAAGTGTAATAAATTGTCAAGCTTAAACGATTCCATAATGATTAGAAAAAACAGAAATCAAATTCACTTAAAATCCTCTTAGATAATTGCTGGTTTATAATGAAAAATCGCCCTGTATACAAGTGTTCAATTGAGAGGCTTTGATATAATCGGAAAAGTATATCCTTATAACTATAGGAACCCGTTTTCTATTGGCTACTTTCACGAGTGTCGCCATTTTGCGATTTTTCAAATGTTCTCTCGCCGTGTAAATATATCGCGGGAGTATATAATACCATTAGCGCTATTATAGTTTACTTAGTCGCCACTCCGAAAGTAATCATGTAATACTGCGTAATCACAAAATGGCACGTCCCATAAAATGTTGATAAGAGCAGTTCTCCACTTGCTTGTTATAGTATATAGGCTCTCTAGTATTATTTTCGAAATGTCACATTGATTTTCTCTGCTTCTCATTAATCACAACTATGCCTATTATAAAGACTTCCGCGCTATTTTATAACAGCATACAATTAATAATATTCGCTCGGCTTCCTCGACTTTATAAACCGTAAACTCCCACACATTTCGTCTGATTGAGTGTGTTTAGAGAACGGTCCTCCGGACGGTTCCATTCGAGCGCAATATTACTTGCCCACCTCATGGTTGTTTACGGTGCATCCTTGTTTACATCATTCCTTTAAAACCTTGCCGCTCGGAGGCATTTTGCACAGCTTCGTTTTATCTCTAAACTCGTATCCAATCAAATTGATTTTGCTTCTCTATCGGCGGATGTCAATTCCATTGTTAATTTGTAACTAAACGATTTGTTTGACCGCAAAAAAGACCCCTGTTGATTTTTAGTCCAATCGATGTAATAAACAAAACGATGCTTTAAAACGATATAAAAAAAAAAAAAACCATAAATCAAATTCAATTAAAATTCTCCGAAAAAATTGGCCGGTGTAACAGGCGAATCTCACCCCCAGGATATTCTTACCTACCAGGTGGTAAGCTTTGTTTAGGGTATTCTTACACTTCCTCACCCCAGGGAGAGCAAGAAAAAAAAAAATTACTCTGCGTAGTACTTTACGCGTTTACAGTCGGGTATAGTACAACGTGGAGGATTGCGGTATCACGGAGTTAAATTTCGCACGGTGACACGGTTTGTGCGCGGCCGTTGCGCGCCGACCCAATTGCGTGTTCGACTCGTCGCGATAAAGCCGCGAGGTCGGAATGTCCTGCCCCGGCGCCCGCCGGAATACCAGCCGGTATCGTTTTGGTGCGTGATATCGTACCGATAAATATTGCGATAACACAGAAATAAAGGTATTGTCTTTTACACCGTATGACGCGTAAAAGCGGATTTTTTTTTTTAACCGTTTTATAACAACGCGTACGGCATTCACCGTGTTATGCTGGTGAATACTGTGCGTGGGCGTCGAACAATGATTATTTTCGCCCGAAAGTCGCCGCGTCGTAAACCGTACGCGCACAACACACGCACGGTTATCGTAACCTATGCAATATAGTTTGAAAAACAATTACCCGGTCGAGTCACCGTTCGGGCGAATCGAAAATATTGAAACGTAATAGTAGAATTTGAGCGTTTTAAACGGACGATACATCGTTTGTTTTGTCGGTATAAAGGCCACCGAGACTCGTCATAACCCATCGATCTGTTATCGGTACGACAATCGGTTCCACGCGGATTCTGCAACGGTCCCGTTAAAACCGCGCGAATATGATATTTTTTTCGTAACGCCCTCATAGACGTTGTTCAAATACCGGTGCCAACAGTTGTACAATTTTACGGACACACCTCGCACGATGAACGGGCCACCGTTGTAGTTAAGAAGTTGGGAAGATAAAGGGGAAATTTAACGCAGTATATCTGTTTTTAAAACGATTCTGAGCGGCGTTCGATCAAAAGTGTGGCTTTGTCAACAATATACATACGTCATATTATAGTAAAATAATTACATATGTGTTTTATATTTTCTTTAATAATAATTGTATAATATTGTACCTGTTTTCCTACGTTTTTCCTCATCCATTTAAAAAACTCATGGGAAATCAAAAAATGGCCTTCCTAAAGTACCAGTCCTGTCAGGTTTTCTTTTAGAAAAAGTTTAATAATTTAAAATCAAAATGGAATTGTTCATAGAATGGTAGTTCACAGATAAAAAAAACAACAATTTAATATTATTGTAAAACCAATACAATACTCGCTCCGCTCAGAAACTAAAATTCTAACTGTTGATAACGTCGAGGATATAGTCCGGATACGTAAATATTTGTGTAATTGAAATATGCAACGCATCAAAAATTATATGCTTAGTACGTCTGTAAAATATATTATGCACTAAACCTAGGGTTTTTGATACTTTGGGTTCCGGGCACCTTTTTAATCTATTTTATGAGATTACGCCCCCTTCATCACTATACAAGTAGAATTTATGAACACAAATGTGTATAATATTTTGTTCGGTGGGTTTTTGAAAATATTCTCGTCTCCCTTGAAATTTTGTCACGCCTCAATATAGGGAGCCGTGTCATCTAGGTTGGGTATCTTTGTACTAAACGATTCACCCGGCTTCGCCCGAGTTACCCGATAATTTTTTTAAGCACATAAACGAATAGAACGTATATTTAAACTTGTACAAATATTTTTATTGTGAAATTCGAGAATTTTTAATTAATGTATACAAAATATTCAACGCAAATATCGATAGTGATTTTGCATTTGAACAGAGTAAGTTTATAGAGCTTTTAACGTAATATTTGAAAATGTACGCTTGAAACTAGAAACAAAGATCAATACTGATATTGACAGTACTTTTATGGAATCTAAATTAGAAACGAACAAACGAAATATGTTTTAATAGAAAAAAAAACGCGAAAATATTTACGAAAATAAATAAATTACGGTTTAAAATAGAATTTATAGATTTCCACGATAATTGGACGTCCAATTTGATTACATACGTACAGATAATCGGAGTTCTGGTGTAGTAATTACAAACTAAGATTTCACTGTTATTTAATCAAATAAAGAATATGAAAAAATGAGAACTTTTAAGTACACATTTGGTACTGATCATACTTGATAAAGATTTGTATTGCATAATATTATGACGTCACCAATTCAAATAATTAATCAATGCCGTGTTTGCAGGAAACGAACCGTTTCCTGCGATTGATTTTTATTTTCGGTCACTGTATTTTACATAATAAATCGAATTAAAAACTTATTGATCCTATTAATTTCATTGATATCGAGAGGCCGAATTAGTTGATCAAAAAATATAATCGTAAAATAACTACGTACCTTTCGTGGCTTTTTGTCTTTGTTCAATGTACGGCGACATCTTGAGCCGGTGCACTGTGAAAATAAAAATTAACGTGTGATTAAACAGTATTAATGGTGGGAGAGAGGGTGGAAAGTTTACGAAATATTCTCAAATTATCTATAAATTGAAAATGTACGTTTTAATGGTGATAAGACTAATCTACTGCTCAATACCTGTTTAAGAGGATCCGTTTTTACGAACACATATTACGACGGTTTGGACCGAAAAGCCAGGGAAAGTGTAAGGGTTTCACGGATTGCGATTTTGAAAACGGTTTTCGATTGATAACTTAGTTGACTATAGGTATTATGACTGAGACGACTTAAAATATCTATTATTATACATTAACTTTTTCATAGTTTCGTCCACGGAGTCATTTACAGACTTTTCGCGAGATCGGATAGACAATAAGCCGTGTAACGATATACTAAAACGTATATCAAGGACGGTCAACGTGGTAGATCGCAGAAAATTTCAATGTTAATTTCTATTCATATTCTGAGCAGAGCAAAGAATGTATTGGTTTCAAAATGATGTTTATTTTTTTTTTTATCTGTGGGCAACTTTTCTACAAGAAATCTTGCCCCGATTTTTAAGTGTAGCTACTTTTCTACGAGGAAATCGGACTGAAGAGGTACTTTAAAGAGGTCATTTTTCGATTATCTCAAGAGTTTTTCCAGAAAACGTGAAAGACCGGAAAAACCACGTGAAAATCGGTTAACTAAAAAAAATTATTAAAGAAAATATATAACACCTATTTAACTATTTTACCATAATATGACATATATATTGTTGAAAAGACAATGTTATCAACTGAATTCGCTCAGAATCGTCTTTTCGTTAGTAATATTTTATCGTCACTTACAGGTATACATTAAACTACCTGTACATATAAAGTAGCTGCACCCGTCCTCATCATCCTAATACATTTTCCGTACTTTTTACGGAAGTCATCCAAAGGATTAGATAGGCGGGCAAATTATATTACATAAATATGATGACCTTTTCGCCGAATACCTAACGTTTCCCGTATAATTGCTCACACCTCTGTACGACCTTTGGAAATAACTCGAAATGAAAATCGTATTTATGTGTTCAAAACACCACGGGGGAATATTATAATAATATTATTGTTTCGAATACGGCACCACCGCAACAATACTGCACCCTGCAGCCGCCCTGCCGTAAAATTGTGTATTTTATCCGTGCGAATTTTTCACACCCCTATGCAAACGTATATACGGCTAATTCGCGTTATTTGAAATGCTATAAAAGATGGGTGTATTAAACGCGCTTACGTCATTTTTACGGTTGAACCGCGTGTGTATTCGAATTATAATTTTTCGATTTTTCAAGTGTACAGTTGTTATTGTTATAGGTACACGGCCACAATAAATTGAAGGGTACAGGGAAAAATTATAAAAGTCACATTTTTTCCGAAATGGCGATATCGGTATCAAATAATTTGTATTGACCTTCCGCATAGAGTTATGCGATCGAAACGGCGAAAAAAACAAATTAGTCGATAGTAACGAATGCCAGTAGTTTAGGCTTACAGGAGAAAAAAAACAAATACCTAGTCGACTTATAACCTGCTGGTAAGTGTTTGGTTTTTACACAGCTATATAGCCCTATTGGTTAATAATATAACATGCTATTATTATGTTGCTGTTACTATATTCTAAAGTTCAACATTAAACTTGATCCTAACTTTTTACTTTATAAAAATAAAACAACTTTTACTTTTTAAATTAAAAACAAGTTTTTCTCGGTTTAAAAAAAAAAAAAATGACTCCCGGTTATTTCCCTGTACATTGTTCAATTATTGTTCAATACTAAAAAATCGTGGAATAATTTTGAAACACGAATTTCGATTTCAATACGTCGACGTATCCGGAAAAATTATTGTTTTTACGATTAGCATTGAAACGTGTGTGTTCGAAAACCATTTAGTTGCCACGAGACACTCCTAAAATGCCGTGAAAAATCCGAGTGTTCAAAAATAACGTCTTTTACCATTGCTGGTACAGTTGAAAATTTCGAAATTCGGAATTTAAATACACGCGTAATTTAATCATTTATGGACGGGGCGCCCGGACTCACGAGTGTCGTACATTTTTATTCGTGCATAACGTATGGGTGTTGTTATTATGACCTAGTTATATTGTGTATTTCGTCCGGAGAGAACAGAAACGGTTTCATACATGGGACCCGTGAATTTGATTGCTCGGATATTGTTGAAAATTATACCGGCTATGTTACGAGCGGTATAATTTACGCTCGTTGAGGATGCGAAATAGTGTGAGAGGGGGAGGTGAGGGGAGAGTTTCGGGCGTAAAACGTTATCCCCCTCGGGCCGTATTTATCCGAAAAAATAAAACGTCATATTGTACGATTTACGTTTCAGTTTGTACGAAACGAATTGACGTCGCTATAAAGAAACAATCGCTGTATAATTTAAAAGTCTAAAAACATTTTAAAAAATATCAAAATATTGCCGTATGAAACAGGAGATTTTTTATAATAAAAAAAAATAATAATAACAATAATAATTGTTTTATTTATTATAGCTTTTAAATGAAATATTAAAAATTTCAAAACAAAAAAAAAGACACAACATCCAATTAAAAAGGACGGTACTGCCGAAGGTCGACTGGTGTGCAACCGCTGTAGACGATAATAATAGCCGGGAAAAAGATTTTTCGAGAAAAAAAGGACCTAGGGGGTGAACTGTTAAAAACGTAGTTGAACATTTCAAATAAAATATCATCTGGCAAATATTCCGAATCTTTCGAAGTTACTACGCGATAAAATCGGATCATTTTCTTAAACAAAAAATTATTATTATTATTTTTTTTTAAATATAATAAATAAATTGGGTATTGGAAATTTCGAAAAATTGTTCGCATAAAGTAACGTCAAGCGAAAATTTGCTTCTCCTAATATAGACGTCGAGAAAAAATCGGAAAATTTTTACTCACCTAGAAACCGATTCCTAAAGGGGAAAAATAACACTCGCCGTAGTAAAACCAATAAAACTCGCAATCGTTTACTGGAACATTTAAAATGTCTATACAGTGATAACAGAGCAGAAAGAATGATACGATAGGAATCTAAAAAGCGAATAAAGCACGGTAAATGTGCGGCCATTTTATTATACGTTATACGAAAAAAAAAAAATCGAATTCCTCGAAAATTAATTTATGGACCCTATAGGGTAATCGTCCTGCAATAAATATTTTGACAGCGCAATAATAAACGATCGAATCCGGATTTCCGAATTTTTGCCGTTTTTTTTTTTCATTTTTTTTTTTTAGTCGCCGCGTTTATTGCGCGAACGACCGTATACACCGGACGAGATTCGTTTATCCGGCGATTATATATATATTGCACGTAGATTCCGAGGAAATAATTCGATCCGGGTTTTTTTTTGTCTTATACCGAACGGAATAGAAATCGACGGGATGTTATTCGCGACCGGTACCTTCTGCATCGGTGCATACAAATCGCTTCCCATACTTATTGTAAATAAAAAGGTAATACAATTAGTCAATGAAAAGACACAATGTGGTAATACATTTTAACGCTCGGGTTTATATTTACGAGTCAATATTTTTTGTGTACACAAAATTTGTTAATTTATTTTCATTCAAATTTTTATTTGATTATTATTAATCAAATCAATTTCGTCTCTAATGCGTAACCGTGAATCATGCTAGACTCATTCAAACTTTGAATTAAAATTAAAGTCTTGACCTGAATTAACTTTAAAACTTGAATAAATTTAAATATATTAGGATGTGTAGAGACTCAACATAGCTATTCAATTTCCTATGAAACGGTTCACATGCATTGGTTGTGCGATGAACGCTGGGCCTACTTTCTGTCTATAAACGAGGAGGGAATCCTCTGTTATCTCATTATCATTTAAAGGCTGTACATCTGCTAGTTCCGTTGAAAACGTATCTCCGACTTCCGCTGGGTTCAAAAACGATAATGCAAAATATGTACGTTAGATATTGTCTAATGGAATAAACCCAAATCGTGTGCCGGCTGTTAGGTTACCCGTTAATAAGTAACAACCAACATAATATTACTTCATGATAAAAGATTTTAACAAATCTATATTTATGCTGTTTGAAAATTTTCGAATCGTTCATGAACCACTTATTTTACTTATTTATGTTACTTTGTTATCTACCTGTTGGGAGGAAACTAATAGTAGATCCATTTTCGTTTACGATAAAGTTTAGCGTACCTACACCGGGAGGCGATTCGCACTAAAACTTTCGGCCTTGTTGATCGGGTAGGCGACTAGTATGCGCCCTTCTGAATACCCGCCGACGTTCGACTTTCCGAATGGATAACCAGACGGGTTTCAGATTCGAAAAGATAAACACCGGTAAACAACTCGTATTGCGCCTCGCAATTTTTAACCTTCAGCAACTCGTATGAGCAGTGGCAAGTCCGTAAATCACGTCCTATTGATTTCTGACCAACATCATTTTTATGTTACCGATTTGTAAAAGACTAGTACCTCTTTTATACAAATTTATACCCCCCTTCGTTTTGCCGTTAAACGGCACTTTATGTACGGGTGCTGAGGAGACCGTCTCACTGGCGCCCACAACCATTACAAATCTTCGTATGGACTTCGGACCGACGTTATTTGTTTGTATCCGATTTGTACTCAATTTAAACCCGGACAAAATAAACAACGGCGGCGGTCCGCTTATCATGATGATTTTTGAAAATATAATGACCAGCGAGCTCGATTCACGTTCAATATTTATAACCACGCTTATAACATACCCCGTGTAGGCGGAAATTAGAGGCACAGTGACAAAGATCAGGGTTGACCAAACTTTTTTTCTGTAGACATCTATTAACAGTAAATTTTTCTTTTAATCGACTTCCGTAAACAAAAATGTATAATTAATAATCCGAATTAAATATTGTATAGTTAAACGATGTTTTTCATAGCACTTTTTTTTCCGTTTTAGACCTTTAAGACCAAACTGACAAACATATTATGTCCCGCCATTTAACCCCATTTCTTGTTAGAGTTTGCCAATCTATATCCGGTCCGTAAGCTTCACGTCCGACCTCGCTCGGTCTTTCTGTCTCAATCTAGGGGCGGTGTCCAACTGCGTGTCTATCCGCGCCAGTAAACCGTATTAACATTTGTATCGCCGGCGCTCATCGGCGTGAGATTGGAATTTTCCGACTTTTTTCGACTACGTGCGCCACTAAAAAAAAAAAAAAAAAACACGCACTTGAACGCCGCACAAAGGGTGGGACGCGCGGTGTCAAACGTGCGCGGGCACTCCGTAAAAGCGCCTCGTGTTACAAACGATATCTGCCGTACGCACAAGTGTGCGGCGCCAGGGCGTCAAGAGACTCGCGCTCCTCTCCTCGATGCGCCGCTCCCCTGCCCCTGCCGTCGCTCTTCCCCTCCGCTCTGACCTCTCGCTCTGAGCATGTCCTTACCGCTCCCCCGAGCCCGTCTTCCAGAGTGCCGGAACTCACAAAAGCGGGGCTATTTAAAAGTTGCCAAAGCGCGTAAAAAAAAAAAAAAAAAGAAAGAAAAAAACCGTGGCACCGTATATAAAAGGATATACGCCGGTTTTTTTTTTCACATAATACACATCGGGCACCCCGCTCACCTCCCGCCGCGCGTGTATATTTTACGTACCGACCTAGACGCGGGACGTATACGCGCGCACACGACGTACAATATTATACAATACACGGCGGCGTAATAATATATGCGAGCGCATGAAATAGTTATAGAATATGCACTTTTTTTTTTTTTTTTTTATTACTACAGGTCGATTTTTGAAGAAAAAAAAAAGGAGGCAGGGAAAACGTATACGTACCGTTATAATAACGGGAATATCCTTTTTTTTTTCTCCCCTTGTACCTACACCGGCGGTAGGTCGGGAGCGCGTAACGCGAATCGTTGCGCCGACGAAATACACGAAATAATAATAATAAATAACGGGGTCGAGATTCCTGTATAATAGCAACCGAATATTTTCTCACGGCACTTAGACGATTAAAAAATGTCAGAATAAATCTCGAAAACGTTCATTTCGCGACTCTCGGGGAAAGTGAAATTTAAAATTTAATTTCGCGTAATTGTTGTATTTATTTTTTTTTAGATTTCAGTGCTATTTTTCGGCTAAATTTTTACGTTTTTACCCTTGGTTTTTTTCTACCTAAATCAATCGTATTTTATAAAATATGTTACTAATCCATGAACTACAACCTCGCTATAATACTTTAATATAATAAATTAATAATCAAAATCTCAACGTAATATATTGTTTAATAGAAAAACAATTCGCTAGTTTTTTTGATTATTGTCAGTCGAACAGTCAAAGTATTTTTAAATTTCGTAATCTTCTTTTGACGGGTAGATGAGATTGTGAACATAGTGTCTAAAAATAATTTCAAAACTTAACCAACAATTATAATAGTTTTCGAATGATTAACTGATGAGTAGGGCACGGATTTAAATTCACTTAAAATTCACAAAAAAGTATTTTAAAACGTAAAAAAAGCTCTAAAAAGTCAGTTAGAAAATATTTAAAAATTAATTAAAAGAGCAATAATGATAGAGGAGTTTAAAATTTTCCTCTTTTATGGTTTATAACTTATTAGAAATAATTATTTAACACTAACAAAATATTTATTTCAAATAAATTTGTATACATTATGAAAAATAAAATTGTTTGTGTTAATCATATGTCTTTGTTAGAAAAATGTATTTAACGGTGTAAGAACTTCCAGAGTAGGTACTTTCAAATTCGTTTATCGCTTTTTTTTAAAATATTTTTAAGTGTTTTTGTACGGATTTTAAGTGCATTTAAATCCGTGCCCTACTTATTGGTAATGTTAACAGTATTATATTGTTACTAATAAATAATAATTAATATATTTATGTTTTTTTACATTATTTGTTTGATTGCATTTTGTGTTATTTTTATCGCATAGCCGTAAACATTATGGAAATCGTAATTTTTTCCTCTTCAAAACGATTTTTAATCAAACACTACGGGAGAATTGCAAACGCCTACAGTGTAATAATATGTATTGTTATAATATCGCTTTCAAATAAATAATCCGTTCGTTCGTTCGTTTATTCCGCATTAAAGCGCGAGTCTAAAATTGCATTAAATTACTAAATAAATGAATCGCCCGTGTAATAATCTTGACGACTACTTTCAGAGTTTGAATGAATGAGGTTTGCAAAGTAAAAGGCAGTCTTTTAAAGTCTTAAGAATGAGTTTGGCGCGGATTGTGCAAGCGCCAGAGTTAGCCGGTTGTTTCAGATACTTTTGTTTTGTTTTTAAATTTATATTCAACGGAGAGTTTTCCTTTTGTTGTCTCTTTGAAGTTTATCGCGAAATAATATATTCTAAAATTGTTTCTTAATCCGGTGCGCGAAAAACACGAGATTCCGGAAGTTGTTCAAAATAACACGGGGGAGGAGGTTTGTTCTTTTTATCTATGTACGGATTTACGGCGAAATTCCGTTGTCTCGAACAATGACAACTCAAAAATCTACGATAGAAAACTCAAATACTATTAATAAATTATCGTGGTTTAACGTTCGAATATCATAAAATCGGAGCTAATAGAATTTTTGATTACACACAGGGTAATTCACTAAGTATGCTTAGTCCGTTATTTTTAAAATTAATTTTGCACACGTTCAAATTCTGATATTTTCGACTACTTGGCTACAATGTTTTGAAAATTTGACCGCATCTAGTGAAGGCAAATATAATAGTTTCCTGTCTAAATTCCAAATCTCCATAAATATTTTTAACTGGATCAAAACAAAACATTGTAAACATAATATATTTCGTACATTTTTCGTTTTTCTACGTTTTTTCCCGTGATTTTCCCCGGTTTTTCACATTTACTATGAAAACAACAGGAAAAGTAAAAAAAAAAAATACCTCCTTAAAGTACCGTTGCAGTCAGATTTCGGAAGAAGTACTATACTTAAAATTCAGATCAAAACTCTCGTCATATCTTTCTATATCCTCGTTAAAATTCACGAGTCATTGTGAATTATTTTCCATTTAAAAATCAATAACACGCCTGTAGTGTAATAACACAATGAGATTGCGGTCACTGACATTATAAAAACCGTTTTCGTTTTTGGTTTTTTCTCTTTTAAATTTCCATTAAGCCGATAGCCGGACCGCGTGGATTTCGTTTCAGTCCCTTTGAATATGAATGCCGAACTTTATCGAACTTTTACGGCACAGACTCTCGCAAAAGTCTAATAAACCAATACCGTCTACGCGCGTACCTCTATACTCGAGAGATCACTCGCTGGCAGCTGACCGTTATTATTATTATCGTCGATAAGTCAGTCGGTGGTCGGCGGGCCGATAAATTTAATTGACGGGCAATTACACCGACATTTAAGGGTATGTTCTTTGTACAGCCCCTCCTCCCCGTCTCGCTCCTTTGACCTCCGTCTGACGCCTATACCGTCCCGGCTTATATTAATTAGACGTAATTATTTTCGAACGACTGAACCGCGTGGTCTTAAACGCAGACCCGACCCGGCCGACGTATAAATGACTCTGCGCCCCAGACGGACGGAACTACGGGGCCGCGGGGTTCGCGTCACCGCAAATTCGTTTTGTATCTAAAACCCGTGGATTTATCAATGCTTTGACGTAAACGTTTCGCGTCGACAACGATGGTGTTAAATTAAATATATAATTGTGTAAGGGCCGGGCCGAGCCGATGAATAATATTAATCGAAGGCGGGCGAGTTGATGGAAATAATTGACTCGATTCGGTTACGTTAAATTACCATAAAAAAAAATACCTCCGGGTAACAATCAAAAAGTAAACAAAAAATAAATTGAACGAGCCGTAATGAAAGCTAAAATGCAAAACATTTTAATTTAACTCGGTATAAATAAAGTTTTTTATTTTTTTTTTCTACAAAAAATCAACGTTAAAAGTATACAATATTTTTCCTTTTCCACGAGAATATACCGAATTAAACTGTTTAATGTCATTACAGTAAATACAAAATATAAAAATATAATAAATTGTAGTACCGAGAACAGCAAATTATAAAATTCAATTTTGTATAAAAAAAAAAAAAAAAATCATTCGTCTTCAACTTGTTAACTTAATTGGATGTTAATGAAAATTGACTGTAAAAATTTGTGTTTACACGACGAAAACTTAAAACGTAACTCGATTAATAATCGACACTAATAATTAACTACTTAGTTAAGTTAAAAAGTTAAATAAATATTAACTTTGAAAACTAATTAATACCCATATTTGATATTAACTCGGTTATGTTTAATTGACTTAAACAAAAAAGAATACCACCGTCATTGAGATAATACGTTAAAAGATATGATATTGTTTGTAACATTGGACAATTTTAGTCAAAAGTATTTTGATAATGTAGTTAACTAAAGTGAAAAAAAAAAAAAAAAAACGTATTATGGCATTGTAATGAAAATGATTAAACTCGGAATTTGTAATTTATTTGAAAATTTAAATTAGAGATGATCAATAAAAATGTGTAAATAAATGAAAACACACAGGATCGTATCCTCAAGGTATTCATGAGAGAACGGTTCTAACTTTCTACCGGAAGAAAAATTCAAAGTAAAGTGAACAAATCATAACAAGTTAACACTTGAATCGTCCTAAAGCGGTCTACTTAAAAATTAACTTGTTATTTAAGTGCAGTAAAAATGTAAAACAATAGTTTAAATACGAAATCAAAGGATAAAATCTGTAAGTTAGAGTATTTAAAATTTACTTATTTTTTTCAACTGCTGTTTTATTATTATTATACGGTGGTCGAAATCGGGTTCAAACGTTACAGAATGAATCTTTAATCCGTTACCGTATTATTGATTGAGAAAAATTTAACGATTTTACACGATAAAAGTTTATTTTTTCCCAATTAACTCGGAGTTAAGTCAAATTGCGCATGGTAACATTATAATTAACGTATGCGCTACAAATTGATTTTTTAGTAAGAACATTATTAATCATTCAGTATTCGATATTTGTTAAAACAAATACGGCGATCGATGTTTAACGCTGCGGCCGCACGTGGGGACTTAATGCATTATGTAGGTACTCAATCAAAGTATAATATTAAAATCAGACAGTTACCGAAACGAAGCGAACCCGATTCAATACCGACCCCGTCAATAGTTACAAACGTGTTACAAACTCGGTCGGGTTAAAAATTAAGTCGGTTCGGAAATCAAAAGTCGATCGAGCTATCGAGTCGATTTTAACGCGACTTCCGACTCGTCGAATGGCCCAGCCTCGTGGTTATTTACGGGTACCGCGAACAAGTATGCTGCCGTTGTTTACTCGCCTCGAAAACAACTGCGCGAAACTAACGTAATTTTATAACAAGTATAATACGTTAAGTATTTGACCCGGGCGACGACGGTTTTTTTTTTTTTTTTAAAGTCGTTTCCGAATCCTCGACCTTCGTCGCGAACAATGTTGCCGCGGTGTATGTATATACCCACCTATAATCGTCACCGAACGACGACGCGGGCGTTAGGGAAACATATTATAATATATACACACGTCGTAATAATACAATGATATACTTTGTGTTATTAAACCGAATTCGACAACGAAAAAAAAAAAAAAAATGCAGCCGACACTGACGGACGGTTGCGACCGCGGGGGCAAGAGGAGAATATGCCCCAACTTCTAGAAAATAATAATAATGTATTCAAAAAAAAAAAAAAAAGTATACGTTTTGAATCCGTCAAAATAAACGTTATTATATTTTTTATACCGATGACGATATGACCATGGCCCACGGGGACCGCTAAAAAAACGCAGAAAATAATCGAACGGACACTGTGAAATTCCGGAAAGCATAAATTCCTGTACCCAAAATGTCCCGGACTATAACAATCCGGAACAAAAATATACGCACACTGTAAAGTTTCGCTTATCACTTTATCGGTGAATTTAGGTAATAGGTATTTAAAAGCGTATTGACCATTTACATATTGCGTTTAGTATTTAGTGTTAATTTATTTATCACCTATTATATTATTTTCTACAATACTGTTATTGAAATGTGTAAATCGAAGAAATAAATATTTACACTGAAGTATCAAAGGCGAGAATCTTCTTTGTCTGTACACGAAGGTAGGCATAAATTGTTATTTTTTATTAAATATTCGTTTTTATCTTTTACTTATAATTGTGTAACATAATTGTCTACTCAAATGCATAATGTAAACTGTAAAAAGTGGAATATTATAATTGCTTGATTTCGGCACTCGACAGTTTTTTTTTTTTTAAAGCTTATGTTTCCGTAATTATATACCCTTTCTTTCTCAGTCCTTCTCGAGAAATACCGACCGAATGCTACAAATAGGTTTCGGAAACTAATTAAATTTTGTCCCTCATCTGAAAATTAACCTTTATGGGTGACCTTGGACGCAGCCACTGTTTTTGGCAGGTAGTCGAAAAGGTGGACTACTTAGAGTCATTTAATTTACACCTGTAAACAACGATCAACGAAACGCGATACTATGCAAAGTCCGGTTATGTGTGCTTTGAAAGGCTGTAATATTTACGATTTTCGTCAAAATTTGATTATAACGTTCTTATAAAAAAAAAAAATAAAAATACTATAATACACTCGGCTTTCTTTTTTTTTACTAATAAGTACAACTTATAATGAAAAACCTGACAGAATTTCAAGCATTTCTGTTTAGTCTGATAATTTCATCTACTGAGTACGTACCAAATAAAAATTACCTCACCCAACCGGAAAAATCTAAAAACGAAAATCGTATTCATAAACTATAGATTAAAAATACAACAAAAAAGGTCACCTGTCATTTTTCTATCAGAATTATTTTCACGGTAGAAAATATTACCCGTGAAAATTTAAAATAATGAAATCTTTGCGCCGTTATTTGAAAAAAAAATCGTATTTTTTGTCTCTTTTGGTTAATCCCAATTATTATGAAAATTATTTTATAAACACGTCGAAAAACGACTCTCGCCGTCAGCGGCTGTATGGTACAAGGAAAACAATCGATCGATTGTCGTTTTTCGATTGGAGCAATATTTCCGGTATAAAAAACAACGCGAACAGAAAAAAAATTTAAAACAATGAAAACGGTAACGTCGCGGTGGCGTCTACATTAAAAAAGTATGAACTAGAAAAACAATATATGTATACTTATTATTAACATCGTGTAATATTAATCAGATATCTCTTTTGTGTTTTTGTAAAATAACGGTTGCGCTATAGTTTAAAGTTCAAACGACTTTATTATTGTATAAATTCGACACGAATATACTTTTTAAAGTTTTTTTTTTTTTTTTTTATTATTATTTTTACGTAAAATCGTGCGTTGTTCGTGTACACGATAATCTTTTTGGGTTTTTTTTTTTTTTTTTTTTTTCATTTGTTTCTTTTCCTAATTGTAAACAAACAGCATAACATAATCCAATTTATATGGTATGTATAGGTACGACCGACGAGGGACTGCGAGTTTTTAAACATCAAGTTTCCGTAACTGTACTGTAAACGCAATATTGTTATTAATCACGGACAACAATTTAACCGTGTACCGTAGGATTACGCATTTTTCTGGGGCATTTAATCAAGCGGCCAGGCGCGCGCGATAAATTATTCGTATAGTTATTACAACATCGTAGGTTCGGTTCGATTATATTTTTGATGCTGAGCGCAGGACATACTTACTTTACCGTGATGTGTCGTTTTATTCGTTATTATTTTTATATTCTGAGCGGAGCGAAGAAGCTTATGGGCTTACGAAAATGGTATTATTTTTTTTTTTCACCATTACGCAACTGTTCTATCAGTAATCAATATTTTTAAGTGTAGCAACTTTTCTATAAGGAAATCTGACAGGGAAAGTATTTTAATGTCATTTATCGATTCCCCCGAGAGTTTTTCCAGCAAACGTGACAAAACCGGGGAAAAACATGAGAAAACCGGAAAAAACTCAGGAAAATCGGACGTTAAACAAATATTATTGTAGGAAATATATAATGCCTATTTAGTTATTCTACCAAAATATTATTGACAAAGCTATTGATCACTATCAACTGAACTCCGCTCATAATTGTTTTTTCGTTAACAATAATTTCTCGTTGATCACAAGCATACATTAAATTACCATATAACAGTCGTTGCACCCGTCTTCATTATCCTAGGATAGCATTTTTATTATCTGTAAATAATATTTCTACCAGAAATCTTGCTCCTGTCGAATAAAATTTTTTCTGTAGGATTTTTGATCTTGTCGATGCATCGACGGGGTTGGTTTTTTTTTTTTTAAATTTACCCTTAGTTTTCATAAATAGGATAAACTTTTCATTTTTGTTGATTTATACAGGTTACTTTGGCAACAAGCGACAAAATACGATTAAAAGAACTCTGCTCAGAATCTTTTTTTCGTTTGCAATAATTTATCGCTGTGCTTAAATTAAAAGTAATTAACTGCATAATGTATATCTTCGGCTTAGAACCAGACGATCGCATTAATCAAATGTACCTTTTTTTTCTTTTGAATCTATATTTCTATCAAATTGGTTTCCAAAAAAAAAAAAAAAAAAAAATTTAAATTGTTTAAAATGAATTTAAAAAAAAAACGATTAGTAGTTTTTGATACTTTCGTCTGATTCAAATTCCACCGTATTGTCCCTTCTAACTCCTAAAACAATAGTTCACACATTCATTCAGTGTTCTTTGTTCGCTTTATTTTATTTGATCATTATACGAAATACGTTTTTTTCGAATTTTTAAAATGGCACCCGAAGAGGATTAGTACTCATCTGAGAACGGACCAACAGACTGCTAATAAGCCGAACCTGCCAATACGTTTATGGACTTCAGAAAAATTGAAGGGAGACTGCAAATTGAGTCTCGTAAATCACCTTGGATAATTGCAAATGGATTATAACTGGAGAATGTCACGGGAAATACTAAATGGTATGAGGATTGGATATCAGACAAAACTCCAATATCCATCCAACAAACTATCGACCAGCCTTCGTCTCACCATTTACAATTCGGGTGAAATCAAATCGTCTACGGACTTGTTACGGAAGGTGCAACACTGATGCATAACCGGATGCATAAGTGAAACCTTCGTACTACACCTTGGATATAAATCGCAAACAATGTCCCTTATATCAGAACCGTGTGCACAATCTTCGCATTTAAAGGTACGCCAAAAGATATTCACTCGGTTATAATTAGGACTCAGTTGAAAGGATAGAAAATCTGAATATTGATTTATAGTTCCATATAATTCATCATTGATTTATTGATTTATTCCCTATGTATAAATAGTGCCAGTTCCTAATTGTACTATCGTTGTTTACTTAATTTGTGTCCGGATTATTTTATTTTGTTTACCTACGTATTATTATTAATGTCATTTACCACGGGTATAACAGGTACCTATACCGCGTGTCATACAACGCTGTCACAAAATCATTCCGCCTTTTCCTTATTGATTTTTTCATAGTTGTATGTTTTTATGCAATTTTTTAATATTAATTTCATATTTTTTTCATTCCGAAGAACCAATCAATAAAATATAATAAATTATGTATAAACATTTTACGTAATAATAATGGAAAGAACTTTATTACGAAAAAATAAAATAAAAAGAAAGAAATAATCAATTTGATGATTGGATAATTTTTTACCTACTCACTTCTTTAGCGTCTTAAAATAACAATAATAATAATATTTTCTTTAACCCATTAAAAATAATTGAAATATATTTAGAACAAAATTGATTTAATATTTGAATTCTTTGAAAAAAAAAAAATTTTGTTTTCAAATATTTAATTATAATACACGATTTATTTTATTTTTATAATCATATACATTGTAAAGTGCAGGATTTTTTTCTCCACTCAACTTAACTTTACTTGGAACAAAAATAAAAGTATAATTATAGATGTGTACAAATAGTTAACAAAATAAATATTTGGACTTTTTGCGCGTAATACGATTTTTTGCACGGTTTATCGATTTCAAAGCTGCCTCCTCTGTCAAGTGGATTTGCACTCGTCTATAATTATACTTTTATTTTTGTTTTAAGTAAAGCTATGTTGAGTAGAAAATAATATACCTGCACTGTATAATGTATATGATTATAAAAATAAAATAAATCGCGGATTATAATTAAATATTTGAAAACAAAATTTTTTTTTTTTTTCAAAGCACTCAACTATTAAATCAATTTCGTTCTAAATATATTTCAATAAACTTGACATAGGAGGCAGCTTTGAAATCGATAAACCGTACAAAAAATCACATTACGCGCAAAAAGTCCAAATATTTATTTTGTGAACGTAACGGTTTTTTTACTTGATGCGGACCAGATTTGTAGACGGGGAGATGCTTGGCTAAATTTTAGAGGGATAAACTCTCCATGCTGTCCCTATTAGCATCATTATCAAGGAGACGTTAGGGTCGAATGTAATGATACGGAGGCAGCTGATAAATATCGGTTTTAGCCTGATCATTATTGGTCCCGATTCTTATTTATTTTTTTGATGCGATCACATTGAATTTGTGTTTGAATAAGTATCAGTTCGTTGCGGCACTTGCAGTGCAACAGTGATAACTGATAAATGATAATCACGCAAAAAAACATTAACGATGACTTACACGAGAGAACATCCGGATGTAAATGGACAACGATTGTTTATTTCGGTTTCTATTTATTTGGATTTCAGTGGGTAAAAAAACAATATCAGTAAAAATTTCAAACGCGCAAATTTGATTTTATCTTTTCTGTACTGTAGAAAACTGCAAGTTTATATTTTTATATTAACAAAAAAGAAATACCGGTACCGATAGCGAGAATCGAAACGAGAACTTCCGGAACCGGAACAGAACCTTTTGAAAAAAGACATTATTCAAGTGACCGACCCTGCAAATAATTCTAAAACAAAAAATAACGTCCCCCGGGCCCAAGAACGGAGAAAACCGCGGATCGTTCCATTTACTTTACGTTTTAGCATTATGCTCAATAGCTATAATCGAACGGTATGCATGTAATGCGTTTTACCAAGTATAGCTAGAACATCCGAATAATAACGCACTTTGCGTACCTACATACTCGCCCATAATATTACGTGCCTATTTACCGATTTGTTCGCTAATAAATTCGATTCTACGTGCTCAGGAATCCAAAAAAAAAAAAAAAAATCACCAAGTGTCGTGTCGATCTGCATTAATATTGTTGTACGATAATAAAAATGTATATAAATAATCGCCGCGCGTTAGTTTTTCGTGAAACCGCGACTCGCGAATGCACGCGAGTTTTGTATTATTTTATCGAACAAAACAATATTATTATATTTTAGATAAGTTTTCGAATGGGTGCGGTGACCCCGTGAAAGGTTTTGAAAACAAAAAAAAAAAAAACAAAAAACTCATAACGACAAAAATATCGTCGTCAATGTTTCGGAATGGTCGACGACGAGCGAAATCGAAACGGGATCGAAAAAAAAATCGATTCGTCGTAGGTCACACGTGCGTCATATCGTATTACTTATCGCGGTCGCGGTTTTCAACGCGCGCGATACGTAATTTTCCATTTTTCGCCAAGACGGCCGGACGGAAACGCCGTCGATATTATTTTTCGTTTTTGTTTTTTTTTCCCCCCCGTCGTAATTTATCGAGAAGAAATAATGGCGAACGGCCCGACGGCGGATTACGGCGAAAAGTACTCGGCGAGGTTCCGCGGACGCCGTTAAAATCGTAGCGAGACGAGGACGGGCCGTTATCGCGGCAACACGCATTACGGGTTTCCGTCCTAACGATAACGTATCGCGTGTGCGACAACGCGGATAACGGGCGGCGCAGCGCGCGCCGCGTATTTTTCACGGTTATTTACGGGTCGGCCTGCGTTGTACGCGCCGTGCGGCCGTGTCGTGCGCCGCCGCCGCCGCCGCCGAGATTCCCCCGGCCGTCACTGTCCGCGCCGCGACCGTCCGGATCCGGCGCCGCCTGATCCCGCGGCGCCGCTACCCCGCGTGGTTTTTCGCCGTGATAATATATATACGGGGTTTTCTTCCCCCCCCCGTCCCCCTCCGTTTCGCCTTTGCGCGGTGGGAACGGGGTCGCACTCGGTACGGGCGGCGGCCGTCTGCAGTGCGGACGCCGGCGACTGCTACGCGCGCGGCGGCGTTCCGTCGCGTCGGCTATCCGGTTACGTTGCCGCGGTCGCGTTCGACCGCGCGACGGGTAATTGATACGGTGTCAATCCGCGCGACCGGACGTTCGCCAGGCGGCGGACGGGAAGCTCGCGCGGCCCGAACGGAGTCCGTTACGGCCGTCACAGGCCATTTCCCAATTGAAATTTTAACCCGTACCGGGCCCGCAGATTAGCGACGCCGGGGCATCCACCATTCAACGTCCGACATGTTCTTTCCGTTGTATTCGTCTCGGCGCGCAGGTCGGTCTGATTTTTTACGACGATTCGCCGCGTCCAGACGAACATATTGTTTTTTGAAATTGAAATGAAACCATTCGACAATACGCCGAACGATTTATTTTTTTTTTCTCGTCCAACGCGAAAGGCGCCGGTTACGTTTCGAAGTCAATTTTTTTTTCATTATTACAATAAATCTCAACGTAAACATTCAATTGATACCACTATCGTAAATAGCGAAAAATTTCTTTGCCCCGAGAGACGTGCTATTTATTTTTTTTTCGTTTTATTCTATTAACGTTTACATTTTTTTTGTTTTTTTTATAATTCGTTGATGTTTCAACGGCGATAATGTAACGATAACAATCGAGGCGAGTATACGAATTTAATTTCCGTACTAAAGCGTCTCTTTCTCGTACCGTATTTTTTAAGTATAATTATATTTTTGGGCAATTTTGCCTGTGATGTTTGAACAGCCGTCCCGTAGTCGTCCTATCAAAAGGAAACATTCGTATACACTCAAAAATCAAACACCGGAAAATATTCTCAAGGAAAATAATTATAAAAAGAAAACGTAGGATATAATATAGGGTCATTTAATTTACGTTTTCAGGAAATGATAATGAATTGCCGAAGAAATACGATTCGGTTATACACGTCACGATAAACGTAAATAATTGAAAACCGTGTTAGAAAAATTCATATTGCTATAAAATAATTAAACATAATTTGTTTGTGTTTGTGTTTTCGAGTAGAATTTTCGATTATTTTTTATAAAAACAAATAAGTTTTATCCATACGACCACATAAATAGTTTATCCGTTCACCTATGATTTTTACAATTTTAATAAAAATTAAAAAAAAAAACATTAACGACGAATTGTCAATATTTTCACGGTGTTAAAAGAACAGCTGAATCTAACAATTGTATCGAATTTGCAAGCTTTTTAAAAAACTGAAAAACTGTTATTCGCTTGAAACCGAATAATAATTTCAAAAAAGAACTCGAAATTATTACCAAATAATTCAACAATTGCCGGTACGTATATAGAACACGTCTTGATAGGGCAATGTAGATTAACATTTGATACAAATTACAAGTTTCTGCGGTTAACTCAATTACATCAAAAATATTGAAAATAACAGAAACAGTTTACTAGTTTACACATATTCCCGTTTTATTCGACGTTTTTTCTATAATAAATAAAAAAAATTACAAGGAAAATCTTATCGCTTCGATACGTCGTCTAAATGAAACCCGTTATCTGAAACCATCTCTAAAGTTGATGATCAGAACAAGATTTCCGACAGGAAAGTTGTTTTCAGGCACAAAAAAAAAAGAATAAAAGTACACTTCGCATTAAAAAAGCCCAGTATGGATAGTTCGTAATTATCATCGCTTCATAAACAGATTAATAATAAAACAAAAATGTCAACAATCAACTGTGTCAATAAATTATTAATATGTTAACCGTTTTGTAATACCGTCAAAAATTAAAAAAATTACTTTCAGTAACTCCGGGAGTCCGTGGGTATACCTATTTAAATTACTTTTTTTTTTTTTTAATAGTTATTTTTTCAATCAAACGCCTAATGTTGAATAATAATTTATTATTCATATTTCGATCTACCGTAATATTATCTATAATATATGTATACCGGGTTCATTTTATATTCTAAAAATCTCTCTACAGAAGGCTGTATAAGTCGGTATTAAATTCCGGTCACAGACTCTGTGGATTGGGCGGACTAAATCCTGTGAAAAGTGCGAATAAAAACTTTAAAGGGACAAATAATATCGTGTACGTGGTCTCTATTGAAGGTTAAAAAAAACCGTATTGATAAAAAAATTTTTTTTTTACAAAACTCAATTAAATTGGGTTCTTCCTCGCCACCTTTTTTTATTATAATTTTTTTTATTTTTTTGAACTATGAATATTTTATCATGTAAAATAATGGGGCTTTCGAAATTCAATTTGTTAAATCGTTAAGTATAATATAATGTAATATCGAACGAGTAAAAAATATACATAATAATAATATGTATACGAGTACGTGTTTTAAATTCGACATTGCTAAAAGTGTTTTAAAATTTAAAATATTTAAAATGTGTTACCCTGCAGCGAGCATATAGATTTTCCTCAAAATTATCGAGTTTTTTTAGAATTTCTCGCAATTAAACAATATAATTAATAACAGTTCATTTTTATTTGAAATTAATGGATAATTCGTACATTTAGTAAATTTTTCCGTTTTTTCAACGGTTTCTCTGAATCGTTATGAAAACCCTTTGGAATTTAAAAAAAAATTGATTTATTAATGTTTCACCCAGATAAATTTTTTTTTCATAAAAGGTACTTCACTTTAGATTCGAGTAAAAATATGAAAATCAAAGTAAAATCGATACATTCCTCACATCGCTCAGAATTTTAAAAGTACCGGCTGGTAAAATTTTAACTTAGTGTCGGCAAGAATTTATTGCAAGCAAATTGAAAACTCTAGACCTATGAGACCTTTGTTTAGATTCTACGCAGTTTTTAATCACTAATGGTTTTCGGTTTTAGGTTTACACATTGGGCATTATCTTCCTTGAATCAGTATCTGATATGAAGACGGAACGAGATTTTTACTGTTTCAAAGTTGATATACCCGGAACTCGATTTTTGGTCTTTTTTTCTTGTTCTTATAACCCAACGAGAAGTGAGTGTATCCCTCGACCATAGTCATAAAAGTTTAAGTTGGTCCAACTGATTATTAAACAAAGTCCCCAAATGACAGTGACAGTTTGCCATTTTTTAACCACTATTTTAATAGCGTGACTCACGTAACTTTGTACATTTTGGGATAAGGTTGAGAAATCGTGATCGTAATAAATAAATAGCAATTATTTTTTTAAAGAGACACATTGTAATTTTTTTACAAATAAAAAATGAAAATAAAAAATTTATTTACTTTTAAAAAAAAAAAACCACCCCTAAGTATCATTTGCGTGGTAGCATAGTGCGTGGCATTTACATAGTGTCCCGCTACTCATCCCCTATTCGCATTTTTTAGTGGAATATCTCATCAATGGATTGACGGAAATCAACGGGCATTTCAACAAAGAAATGTTAAAAATAACTATGAATGGAAATTGAAATGTAGGTTACCATTTAAAAATAAAAAGTAGATATTCGGTTCACTCCGCAGAATATGGATGGCAAAAATAATGGTAATGCTACATTTGAGAGCCACTTGTTTCTTTATCTTCAAAAAAAAAAAAAAAATTGTCGAAACAAATTTCTAAGATATCGTAATTACCATATCTTCGTGGGACAATTCTTATAATACAATCACTGTTCAGTGAAATAGTTTCAAATGTATGATATTTTACGAAAAACCATACATTATCGATGTTTTTTTAAAAAAACAGACATTTTAATAACGGTCGAATTTAGGCGGTCTGAAAAATAATAAAAAGTGAATTTGGCGACCTTATTTTTTAAGGCAATTCCTTTGACTACAACTTGATGGTTATGTTTACGGAGTAATGGTAATGAAAAAAAAAATTTACAAAAAACTAGCCAGGAATTAATATCAGGTCGCTGCAAATTATCTGCATTTTTTTTTATGTCGGATTGACCAATTGACGTGGAAAGTACTATTTTGCTCACATTGCCGATGTCATGTTTAATGTAACATGACATCGGATAATGTCGTGTTATCATGTGACACTCACAAAGATCATATTTTTATATATTTTATTTAAATCGTATTTTTTTTTTTATTTTTTTTTTTTTTTTACTTTCTATAAGTACGTTTAATATCGGAAGGTACTTTACGATGGGGAAAATAACCGTTTGTGGTTTTTTCACCGGAAACGATTCAAGTGAATTGAAAAGGTCGTTTTCTGGGAAAGGTATATACGTATACATGTATATTATTATATACACGTACTCGTAGTCTATAACTGAAAACCTAACCTAATGGAATCCGAAAACTGTAATTGAACCACCACAACGCGTGCAACGCTTACAAGTGGCTGTGCTCCCTCTCTTCCCTGTCCACCGTACATATGCACGTGGTTAAATTGAATAAGATCAAAAGAACTCCGAATTAAAGCAAACGATGACGAGCCACCTCCACACATTTGTCGAGTGATCAAAGTCGTGAAAACCACCGATTATAACATTATTATTATTTGTATTTTTTTTTTTTTTTATATACACGACCGTAATGCAATAACATCCTAACCCACAGCCAACACAAAATATTATTTTATACAGCGTAACAATATAAAGCTTATGATTCTATTCATAGACCAACATACTAAAAGAATTTAATTTTCTATTTGGTGAATTTGATCAAGGTTAGCCATGAAAGCACTTTTATTAAAATCAATATTGCAAATACAGCATCAGAAACAGTAAGAGCATCGACGGGTTTAAGGCAAGGAGACGCTCTCTACCTTATTCTGTTTAATCTGGTGTTAGAGAAAATAGTAAGAAAAATAAATTTGATTAAAGAAGTTACACTGGGCATCGCAATAATAGGCTTACTAATATACGCCGATGATATATCACTATTGGAAAATAGTTTAGAAATTGTGAAACACTATTGTATGCAATTAATAAGTTTTGTAGGCAAATGTGGTCTGTAGATCAATGATAAAAATCCGGAGTATTCAAATATTGGACGAAGAAACAGAGAATAAGAACAAGGAGAGTTTATAGAAATGGAGCGTCACAATTTTAAGACAGTGCAATATTTTAAATACCTAAGATTCATAATAACGGAAGGTAATAATCTTTATATGGAAGTAAACACTAGGATAAGAATGGGAAATAGGTGTAACTAATAACTCAGTTATGCAAGACCCTGTTACGGTCAGTAGTTCTAAGACTTTGGCTCTGAGAAAGGTAGAAGAAACAAGATTTGCTGTGTTTGAGTAAAAAATTCTGAGAAGAATTTACTTAATATGTGTTGACTTCGACACTGGGAAATGGAAAATACACCACAACGAGGGGCCAAAAATCTTGTTTCTAAGACCAAATATTATTGCAAAAATAACGAGAAGAAAATTAATGTGTACCGGTCATCCCTGGAGAAAAGAGGGCTCACTTATTAAGGTAGTTTTTAAGGAAGACCAGATTAGGAAAATATCGTTAGGTATACCGCGTTTACGACGGGAAGACCATGTCAAAAAAGATGTTAAAGCAACAAAACTGAATATACAATAGAGAAAAGCTGCAGAGGATAGTAATAGGTGGCGGAAAATCTGTACGGAGGGCTGGTATTGAAAACCTATACTCACAATAAGAAGAAGAAAGAGAACAACATACCAACTAATATCATGGGTTTCAACCGCTCTTGTTTTTTTAAAAACAGTGTAGAACAGTAGAATAGTCGCCAATTCATTCCAAAATATGATTTAAATCAACACCAAATATTAGGAATAAGTAGCTGAATAGATAAAAAAAATAGGTTTAATATCATACTGATTTATATCATATGTGAATCCATCATTAAGTTATGTTATAATTTAAAACGAAAAATGCACACTAACCTTAACAGATGTGTTGTTCCCATAATAATAAGATAATGTTATTTAATCGGTACCGGGTCATCCATTTATGTTGATACACTCATAATATCAGAAAGTAAACATTTTTTATGAAATTTGTTTTCTAGAAGATTTAAGAAACAGGGTGCTCTACAATTTTATATTTATGTTATTTTTTGTCACCCTTATTTTCGGGCGCTTAACCACTAACTACTTTTGATTCTCAAATGGCAATCTATATGAAAAATTCCATAAATACTAGTATAGTACTAGTTAAAATTAATTTTAGTGTTTAAATTTTTGATTTATGTCAAGCCGTTGACAAGTTATTCAACTTTTATTTTTGGTCGGAGGTAAGTAGTGGAATATCATTTGTGTTTTGCGTACAGCGTGTACAGCGCGCGGCATGTGACATAATAATGGATCACCACTCTCATCCAATCCAATATTAAAAGTGGAATATCTCGTCAACGGATCGACAAAAATCAAAAATGTCAACGCTAAAATTTGTATTAACTAATACTCCATCTATCTATGGAATTTTTAATTTATGTTGCCATTTGAAAATCAAAAGTAGGTAGTGGTTTTACCCCCGAAAATAATGGTGAAAAAAAATAAATATAAAATTGTAGGGCACCTTGTTTCTAGAAAACAAATTCCGGATAAAGTCAATGCTTTCCGAGATAATAAGTGTCCCCTCTTAAATTAAATACCTTTCGTATTTAATTTGCATTATTAGGGGTAGCTAAATGATCAGATATTAAATTGGGACGCGCCATAGTAAAAATACTGAGAAACACTAGTGATTATAAGAGAATGTAATTTTGCCGTCGTAAGTATTATACAACAAAGTTAGTTGAAAATCGTAAACAGTTTGACTTAAAATAATCCTTTCATAATAGATTCAAAGCGAAATAAGGAAGACATTTTTTTTTTTTTTTTTTACCGTTTTCGTCGATTAATATACTCATATTATAAAAATACTCTAAAACATTTACATCGTAGGTGCGTATACCTTCAAAAACTATGTTTCAAGATTTTTTATAACATGCGGTACTTTATAAACTGAAATACTGATTTTGGAAATTGTAGATTTGCCAAAAAACACGGCAATTTGTATTATTTTTCTTATTGGACAACAGTAAAGATAATGTTAAATATAGTAGAACGTAATAAAATTATTCAAAAATAAATTAAATAATGGATTTAAAATGTTTGGGTTTATTAAAAATTAGAAAATGAAACTAATTGTTTGTACAGTCTAGTGGGTTACTGATTTCTATATTTTTCGGATAAACAGACACGTGGCGAGTACGTATTGTATA
This sequence comes from Cinara cedri, assembly GCA_902439185.1. NCBI lineage: Eukaryota > Metazoa > Arthropoda > Insecta > Hemiptera > Aphididae > Cinara > Cinara cedri. Next base: position 181,041 of record CABPRJ010000989.1, on the reverse strand, counting down.
TTCGACTGTCAAATGATAAAACACAGACTTACACAGTAAACAATATTTGCATAATGTTTCATGGTTCAATATGAATTCTTATTAAAATTAAACAACAATTACAGACTGTTGGTCGAAATATTTGTATTACCTTTGTAATTACTCTTTGAAATTGTAATAAACGACCCGCATTAGACAAATTACCAAAATGGCTTTATTGTACAGTTTGTAAAATGTTAATTACTGCGTTTTATGTTTTGACAGCAATATTATTTTGTGTCGCAATCAATAATCACGTGATCCTTTTTCGATAGAATCCATTTCTACAATCACTTTTTATACAAAACCGGATATTTTTCCGTTTTTTTGGGACAGTGAAACACAACTCAAAAGTGCGACTGTCCCTCCGATAGCCGGACGTGTGGCGACGTTAGGTGTGCCATATCACGAAATCGAAATTAAAAATCGCAATCTTTATGTGCAAGAAACGGTACATATACGAAATGTTCTTTTGAGATTATTTTTTATTATTTCTGTATTTATTTTGTGATCCAAAATCAAATCTAATAAAATAGGATAAACCAGTTAAAGTCGCAGTCGGTTTAACGAGATTTACTCAAGAACCTTTTATTTTTTTTTTATGGTTTCCAATGATTTTCAACGATATAACATTCTTTATGACCTCTCTTTTTCGACTTCCTCGCCTGGACGTCCTGCACATTTTATAATGTAAACTGTAGTAAAATTGGTTAGACATAGGTGCCCGGGTTCGATAAACGTAACGGTTCCCATTGGTGTTACACACATCAACAATTCTCTCACCGCTAAGAAAAATGTGCCTACAATTAATGAATATAGCTACTTATTTATTTACTGCGGTTTGCAATCGGTGCTGATTCATTTTATACGGAACTTCGTATAGCGCCTACAAAAACTGCATGAATTATTTTCATTTAAATAACAACGAAAAACATTATCACCATTCTGTTTACGATCATTCGAGTTAAGCGCGTATATGAAATATTTTTAACAGTTTAAGAATCAAACATACAGTATATTTGTAAGATCCACGTTCTAAATTGTCCGGTCGAATATTTAACGGGCGCTTAAGCCTCCAGTCGCCCATGTGCATAGCGCCAACACGAGGTGACACAATATTTTTACTATCGGTGATTCGCTACGAAAATTTCGAGTGAATTCGGTTTCCGTTCAACCCCCCTTGACACACTCCGCTGATATTTATAGAAGTGTTTGTATGCGGTTTAAAATTCTATTAAAAAAAAAAAAAAAAATAAAAATAACAATACAATATTGTCAATGTTTTCGAGAAAGTTTCAAAAAGTAGTAGATCAATAGTCGAATCAAAATTTAAAAAATTACTTGACGTTAAATAGATTACACAAGAGCCCGTATCTATAGGATGTACATGGGTCTTCATAAGGAGAACCTTTCGAAGTAAAAAAATTACGAGTGATGCATTATTGGTAACCTATTAAAACGAATTCCGAACTCCGTCCATTCGAGATTACGAAAACGATGATATTTCCTACAATCCAATCTAACATTACTATTTTGTGTATTGTATTCGGTTTGTAGATTGACTAACCGCCGCCACCACCACCACCACCGTGGTGGTGGTCACCGATGAACTCGATCGCTTTTTTTTTTTTTCATTCGTATTTAATATTAATTACCAGCTGCCTACCCGAACCAATCGATACTGCAATGTGCGCCTGCCGGCCATTATGTTCTAGTTATTATTATTTATTTTTTTTTACGACTTTATGTACATTTATACACACACACACACACATATATATATATAAATATACATACAGAGTGATCCATTTGAATGGATGTACTCGATATTTGTAAAAACATTTTGCAATTACAGCCTAATTTTGATTTTCAGATAGTGAACTTACTAAAAATTCCACCAATAAATGGAGTATTACAGCGTTAAATACATTTTGGTATTAAAACTTTTGATTTCCGTCAACCAATTTGGATAATTTTGGGTAAGGGCAGAGTAATGGATCATAACCTGTGTGCTGGCATGACAACAAAATTATTTATTTAATCTAATTTATTTAATCCGTCAATTTATGGAATATTTAATAAAAGCCGTCTTTTGAACACCAACAATATATTGTCTTCTCACCATTCTTGAAAACAGAGTGGCACAGAATAATTTCAATGCAATATTTTAGAACTACTTCTTGAATTGTCAAAAACAAAAATTAAAAAATATTTTGTTCAAGTCAATACTTTTGAAATAACGAGTGTAGCAATTAAAATGGATCACTCTGTATAAAATTCGCTCGTTTATTTTAACGGGTTCGGTATGCACACATAGGTAATAAATAAATGTAAACGAAAAAACAATCTCGAGCGGTAAAAATATCGTATAATTTAATCTATGGGGTCCGTGGCTAGGTCGTAAGCAGGGTTCGGTACTTATACCATTTAAAACCAACAAGAAGCATTTAAAAACTTTGTTATAAGCCTTTTAAAAGCACGGTAAGCTTATTTACGTACTATAACAAACATTTTAAAAAAATACACAAAAAAAAAAAATTCAAATTCGATAGTGAAACTCATAAAATGAAACACATTTTCATTTCACACTGCTAGATTTAATAAAAATTCAAAAACATAAGCGAACATTATAGTTTTCAAACCATGGTTATGAGGTGTAATAGCTTACGAGCCCATGAGGTCCGAGTAAAGTATTGGACAAGTTCAGAGATTGAATTTAAAAATGTATGTACCAGTAAACATAATAATATATGTAAATACAAGACCAAAAATTAAACGATAATTTGACAAAAATCAGTAAAAAAAAAAAACGGACATACATCGCATGATGGGTGGGCTTATGTTGTAGGTTAAAGTTGGGAAGTTAGGATATAAAGTAGAATTGAATGTATTGTTACATGCAGTGATTAATCATTGTTAACGAAAAACGATTTTGAGCAAAGTTCGGTATCAGTGACGCAACTAGTGATGGGAGGGGGGGGGCGGGTATTTGACCTCTAGCCCGGAATACGTTTGTTAGTTTTTTATGAATTGTACGTAGTAGGTAGTTATATGATTTTTATACGGATTTGAAACATAATTTTGTAACATCGTGTATGATTAAGAGATAACAACTTTTATCATAAAGATCATTTTTTACACTTAGAAGGCTAAACTCGTATTTAAGAAACGGAGAACTGCAGAAACTTAATGAAATGGACACTTTAAACATACATAAAATTAAACCAAATTCAGTGCTTAATGTTAAGAATTTAAATGTTAAGAAACTCTACTCGAAGAATTAGTTTGAGAGTATAAATTATTATTATTATTTTACAGGGTGGGCCATTTACACCTTTGAGATGTTTTTTGATAATAATTTAAAAAGAAAAAAATTATTATTTTGAATAATTTTTCGTTTATTTTGGAAATTTGTTCTGATTGCTTTCTAAAAATAATATAGCCTAAATGGTCACCATCAGAGCGAGTGGCATTTCTCGTTTTTCGGAATTTTCCACCACTTTCCGAAATGTTTAAGGTTGAATGGGGCCGTACATAAAAAAAATTGTTGGTTTTACTCTAATCTTCAATTAATACGCAAACAACTTCTTACCAATCACCGTGTGAATCATTTGATCGTTATTTTTCGAAAGTGATGCCAGAGCAGTCGTATCCATCAATGGGGAACGTTATCGGGCAAAAATAACGGATATTTTGAATCAATTTCTGGCTGGTAACGGCATGAACGACTATTGGTTTCAACAAAACGGCGCCACAGCTCATATAGATTGAGCCATGATCGCTTCATTGCGTCCTTTGTTCCTCGGACAATTAATTTCAAAAACTGGTGATTTCAATAGACTTCCGCAATCACTCAAATTAACGCCTCCAGACTTTTTCCAGTCTGTTCATTCGAAGTCTACATAAAATGTTTATGTTGAGAAGCTACGGATCCTAGGAGCGTTTAAAGATAATATATGACAGGAAATGGCCGTTATTCAGCCGACAACAGTAATGGAAATATCAAAAGACGAGCACATTACACCATTCGATCTGAAGGCGACCATTTACGTGATATTATTTTTAAAAAGTATTCAGAACGAGTTTCTATGTCTAAAAGAAATGAAAAATTCTTCAATATTAATAATTTTTTTTTTTTTAATTATTACCAAAACACATCCCGAAGGTTAAAATTGCCCACCGTGTACTTATGAGTAAATTATATATAAATACATAATTAATGTGAATCTAAATTGTTTTCAAATACGTTGTCTATAAATGCATGTTAAACTATTTAACTATTTTACTCTTAAACTCTATTATACCTTAACCCCTCCACCCCATAAAATATCATCCTAAATTGATTTTTTTTTCAAATTCATAAAACTCCCTCCAAAATTAAAACCTGTTTGCGTCACTGGTTCGGTTATACTTGTTTTAAAAAGGCGTAACATTTCCGATTTTTGTCAAAATTTGATATTACAATTTTTACGATAAAAATAATACTGTATTAAACTCAATTTTTTCTTGTTGACCACTATGTACGACTTGCAATGAACCTCCTGTCAAATTATCAAGCATTTAAGTGACACAAATTTATCCTCAAAGTACCTACTGAATAGAAATTACGTAAACAACTTGCAAAATTAAAACGTCTTTAAATAGCTCAAAAATGGATAAAATGTTTTGAAAATTTTACTACGCTTAGAAAAGGCAAATATAAGTTTTGTTTAAATTTCAAGTCTCTACGAATATTTTCAACCGAATCATAACAAAAACATTTGTTTACATTTTTTTTTTAAGTTTTTCCCTTTCCAATTTGTATGAAAACTGCTTAGAAAATTTGAAAATTACCTCATTGAAGTACCTCCCCAGATAGCATATTCTTTCAAAAAAAGTACTGTACTTAAAAATCTGATAAAGATTTCTGGTAGAAAATTTTTTCACAGATAAAAAAAAAATTAATAATAAACACCAATACATTCCTTGCTTTGCTTAGAAGTATCTGAAAAAGCCGGTTAGTTCAAACTCATTAAACACAAGAAATCACGATATAATTTCGTTGTTTTGCAACTGTGTGCCATTGTGAAAAACGATTAACGGTTTAAATCATCCGGCATTAGCCTAACTTGGCTTGTCACCGAAATGTCATAAGTTAAGATTAAAAACACCGAGCTAATAAGTTACACACAGCCAATTTGAAAATTAATCATTTTTGATATTTACAACTGCAAAATACGAGTATAATAACAACTGAAGAGAGTGTGCCACCGACCGTAAAAACTGCAGTTTCGCGCGGGAATAAACTTCTCGGGCTATAGACATTACTATATTTAAGAAATATAACGTTCACCGTAGAAAAACTATGCTTTCTCGGTTTTATTTGTTCGGTATAAAAAAATACAACAAAAGGTATTATATTGTTTAAAAATATCACGTTTACAAGTTCTTCAAACTCAAATAATTTATTTCGTAATAGTGATAAAGAAACACTGAGCGAAACGTTGCACAGTGCGAATTCTCTTTGTTTTACGGAGAACATTTGGTTTCTCAACTATAAATCTAAAGCCCTTTTGAATACCTCTCAGCGTTTTTCGTAAACATTTTTGATAGTTTTACGGCCGTACAGTAAATAAATTGCGGTAATTACTCGGGAATACTGTTAAATCGATAGAATTCCATTTTTCCAAATATTTCGTGAAAATTGCACGCAACCCTTCAAGTACGGGAGCTAGCACGTCCTCTTCAATCATGAATACTTACGCGAACTTCATTGTTGATTTTTTTTTTATGCTTAGTCGTTTTTATGCACGGAGTTTGCGGAGTGTTTTCGTTAAGATAATATAAACTATATAAAAGTTAGGTCCATCGTCGTCGTCCGAGTAAAATATTCAATAAGTTCGGAGGTTTAATTTTGAAATGGCAGCTGCGTGCGTACACTCGGGTGTGTGGCGGGTTTATTATTATATTTTGTTCGAGTTTTCCCAAAGTGCTGTTTTATACGGGTGTATGAGATACCCGCGCTCGTAAAAAAAAAAAAATAAAAATAAAAAATAAAAAACAAGAATAGGTATATTGAAATACGAGTTTTGTAGATATTTCAAATCTCCGCTCCGAAAAGAAATATTATTATTAATTATTCGGGGTGGCAGTTATTTTTCACACTTTTATTTTATCTGAAATCGGATATCTCCGTCCGTTTCTATATATTCATAGTAATACATTGCAAATACAAAACATTCTATCAATCGATTCAAACTCTACTCTCACTAATAGATTCAGCGAAACGTTTCGGAATGCACATTAACTCTCGTTTAAACTAAAAAAAATCACGTCTGTCGGAAAAACATAACAGATTAAAGTGACAATAACGCTCTACTGCTTTGCCGGACCCCATTCCGAATCAACTATAGAAAGCAAACGTCTACTATGCGCAACTATTATGAAACCGATTCGGACCTATCGCGTTCAACTGCAGGATTGTGTCAATAAGTCTAACGTTGATGTAAAACAACGCCTTCGGGAAATCGCACGTCGGACCGTCACTGCAACCTACCGGTTTGAAAGTAAACACGCAATTCATCGCGACACGATGCCGCCTACAACACCGGACCGAATCGAAAGACTCGCTTGCCGGATCGCAATAACAATCCAATGGCCCATCCGATTATTAGACAACTTCGAGGACATTAGACGTCTGAATAGTGGCTGAAACCATACGACTTAATTTATGAATTTAGATTAAGGAGCGACTTCAACGACGTGTCAAGTGCATACATTTTGCTGACATCTAGTTTGTAATGCATAATAACATTATACACGGCTGAACATAAATTTATAAAGACATTGGGGTTGTTTGAATAATAAAGCCCCCGAGTATATTAAAAAAACAAAAATTATATATCACTTATCGATTTGACTCTCGAGCTGTACCTTCATACCCGTCAATAGGATAAAATTAAAACTAGTTATTGCCGTATACGAGAATTTGACGCCGCCAATGATTTCGCGGTTTGTTCGACCTGTTGCGCCGCCGTATTTCTCAGTTTATGAATTTTCGAATAATATTAAAAAAAAAATACACGGTGTAGGTATATTAATGATATTATGAAAAATGTTAAAAAAAAAAAACAAACAAACAAAATATATTGTATTCAATTTAGTTTAACGGGTGTACAGTCGAATTCGCGAATTATTTAATAGTATTTACTCCTGCTGAACACGTGTTTCGTGTCTGCAACGCGGGTTCGCGGAAATGTGGAAAGTCGAAATTCAGCGAGGAAAATACACACGTAACATGAAAAATCGAAACTCAGAAAATCAACATAGGTAATATATTATGGAAAAATGGTCGGAATAAAATTACAAAAACGTCGTGACGTCTATAAGTGGGTATATTCTGACAGTTTGTTTTTTTCTTTTCGTCATCCGATATTGGTACGCCGCTAAAGTAGACCACCATTGCTCACTTTCGTAATCTAATTCCTTTAAATACTTGTAACTGCATCTTATCCGTGTCTGCCATAGTTTGTTTCACGTACGCCATCATTGGTCTGTCTCTTCCAATATGGAATGGCACCGCTATATCCCCTTCAATGACGTTTTTCGTCTAACTGTCGTGACGCAGTAGGAAATACAAGTCCAATATTATTTTATTCCTGTTGGGGACTTTAATACTAGGTGTATGCCAAAGCTCTCGATTTTCTTTTTTTGTTCAATCATGTTTGGTTTGTATATTGGGTTACGGGTATGAAATATTTCACTAGTGAAATTTTCACGTTAGAAATATCAAAAAATCAATTTTTTTTTTTTTTTTTTTGTTTTCTAAAAAATTATCTATCGGTTCGATTTTGAGTATGTTTTACATAATATCATAATAATGACAATAATATTGTAGTATTGGACTTCATTGACATTGTATACCTACTGCTTATGTTACATTATTTATTTAGATTGGCTTTATGCCGTGATAATAAAATACGTATCTAAAAAATGTCAAAAACTAAAATCTACAATATTTTTGTTCAGACTATTTTTTAAAGGTTTTGAATTGTTCTTGAACAATTCTTGAAAAGATACGAACAGCACCTTTGAGTTTCTCAAAGAAATATCTGCCGTAGTTGTTATTCGAGTCTTACATTTAAACGTTCATGAAATATTTCAAAACATATAAGTTTCTCGAAATCTTAGAAACGTATATTTGTATTATTACTTTTCCTGTCCATTGAATCTTAAGCGATTCAAAAGCCTATAATCCCATTTCTCTTTTGTATCAGGTGTTCAAGTTTCACAGCAATATATTTGGAATCGATGAGAAACATTATTGCAACATCCGATGTTCGCGCATGACTTAAACGCAAAATTGTGAATAATATATTTTTCGTTCGAACGAAAAACAAGAAATACGTTATATTCGTATATTATTTATTATATACTATAAAAATTAGTTTTCGATTGTCGAAAAACGGTTCGAGCTGGAACCAAATGTTCCGTCCCGTTTTCTCAGACAAATTTGGGTTCTACTGAAGCAATAGCATCTCGATTAGTGCCAGGTGTCCCAAATTAGAGAAACTAGAGGGTTAGTGGGTTTTTAATCATTGGATAAAGGCTATTTTATAACGAGTTTTTTTATATTGTACAAGTATAAGAATAAGTGTATATAAACGAGTAAATATAAATTTAGGCATAGAGGACGCGGTATCCGGAATACGGACGCTCAAATGGAGCAGCAGTAGTTTTAAACTCGGTGGTCACGACCTACAAAGGGGTCGCGAGTGATAGTTAAAGGGTCTCCGAAAACCATAAATATTATGTATACTGTGTACCGTATTATTCAATTACCATTTCACAATTTTTAAAGGGGACGTCTTACATGGAAAAAAAATTAGAATGTCGCGAATCGTAAAAGGTTAAAAACCACTGAATTAGAGGATCTGAAGTGAACGAACTATACTTTGAAAAAAGTTAGAGCATCGCTGTACTTTAGAGCGCGACTTTCACAAAAACGAATACGATCGAGGTAATCATCTTATTTTCCAGTTATTCAGTTCGTCACTTACTAGGTACTCTATTTTCCCTATTCGTAATCGACGATATTTTTGTTTTGAACGAGAGTACAATTATTGCGGGTTAAGAACTCAGCTGACGAGGTTGTCGGATTCGTTCACCTCGCCGATATCAATCAGAGTATAGGTATCAAGCGATGGTCTCATAAAAGTCTCGTAAAATCCGAAGTGCACGGCTTGCATAGTAATGCAACCGAAGGTGGCCATCGAATTACGCCGGTAAAATTGTCGTGAGGGGGAGGGGGCGGCCGTCAAACTTTGACCGATTTTCCAGTATTATTATTTAACGACACAATATTTCCATTAGCGGTACAATCCGTTTGTTTAAATTACTACTGCAAGACGGTGGCGGCGGCGGTGGCGGCGATGTCGCAGCCCGGAATTTTACAAGTCGCGCGTACCTACCTACGTGTCTATATACCTAACTACTTATCAACTTTTCCATTGGAAAATAGTTTTGGGGTACGGCCGGCTCGTTAATATACGACGGCGGTGGACGCGAAAAGTTTTTAATCAACAATGTTAACGTATATGACGGGCAAAGTTTAAATCCCTCGCGCGCGAATGGACTTTATATGTGTACTGCTGAATAAATACAAATACCCACGCGCGGATTTTATATATTATATTTTCGTCCGCTGGCATGCGTAATCAAAGGAATTAACGAGGCCACTTTAAAAAAAAAACAAATACCGAACAGATCAGCGGGTTCTTCCCCGGGTTGTTTGGTATAATATTTTATTAAATAGGTATGCGCTCGCAGTTAATTCAGTCGAGTATACATTCACCTGCTAGTCTTTTAAAATACATATTTAAGCAAACAAAGTAAGCATCGTAAACAAACAACCGCCACCACCACCACCACCACTCTCCCCCCGCCCGTCATCAATTTAATATACCCACTATAATTTATATCGAACGATCCTTGAAAAAGACCGCCGTTTTAATCCAATACTTCGCGAGTCACTGTTCAAAATAAATACGCACGATCAACTTTTTTTTTATCATTTATCTGTATATAAAAATTTAAAAAAAGTAAACCGCTCACGGGCAGGCCATTGTTATGATATAATACAGGTAGAATATATACCGTAGTTCGTATACGCTGCGTGCAAATGTAAATCGTGTCAAACAAAAAAAACAAAAAAACGATTTTTAAAATTTTACTGAAAAACCGTTAGGAATTTTTAAATATTGTTTTTTTTTGTTTTTTTGTTTTTTAAATGCAGTACTAAAATCGAAAAATCCGCAAATGTTAAGGTACGGTGTGAATAATTTGGAGTATATTAGTTATTTACGAATAGGTATTACTAACGAAACATAAACTTTCCAAAAAAAAATTAAAAAAACGAAAATGGACGTAAAGAGTGAATTGTGAACAATAAATTTCGACAGTTAAATATTTAAAATAAAGTACCACCGCCAGCGTTGGCGCAACTAGCAGGATTAGATGGACTTGCACATTAAGCAACCATATATAGACTCGAAATAACAAACACTCATCAAAAATCCTAGCCATGGTTTTTAATTTTTGTAATTTTTTTAATATTATGTTTTCCGTTATTATTCTCCAAATTCATTATTTTAGCGTTTATTTGTTGAAATATTCAATTTTAGATTTTATAGAACATAATTGTTTCAGGTTCAATAGGAATAATAATGGCCGCAATAAAATATTACCAACGACATTCTGCTTGGGGATATTGGTCAAATAATGTTATTTGTAGACCGCTAGGGATTTTTTATTTTGTCTTGTCGTATACGTGCTATATATTACGTTCACAACGACATATGATACATGTAACAAAACGAAAAGTCTGTATAGGCTGTTTAAAATTTATATCACCTTTTGAAATTTAGATTCAGTTGTGTTTATGACCAAAAATATCACATATTTTGAGGTACCGTGTGAAAAAAAATTGACTGATTTGCCTAACCAAAAGTGAAACCAAAAACCAAAAAAAAAAAAAAAAACCAATAAAAACAAATGATTAGAAAAAGTATTAGGAATTTAGAAAAATGTACCAAAAAGTTGTTTTTCGAGAGAAAAAAAACATAAATCTTAATAAAACTAAATAGATTTTTTGTTACAGTGAGAATTTAAAATTAGATTAGAATTTGTTCACATACAAGTTGAAAGCCAATTAAATTAGGGAACATCGACTATGTATACGTATAAATTGTATAAATGATTTTTATAGCCCATTTAGGTCCATTGAAACGACAAAATGCTCCCTCCATTCACCCCTTTCCTCAGCCGCCTCTTCCCAAATCACCCCTTACTCTGAGCGACCATTTTCTTCTAGTCCAGGACGACCTCTTGTTCGTTTGATATCCGGTGTATTATCTCGTTATTTTTTCAACTATTCTTTCCGGTTTACACTCATATCCGGCAAACTTTAACCTAGCGCTTTTCGGAACGCCTAATATTCCTGCTTCGCTATAGCGTTCCCTCACTTTCAAATAGGTATTATCTTCCAGTCCCGAGTTGACAATTATTTTTTTTACTATCCATTATCAATACATTTTTCGAGAACTCCCTACGAAAACCAATTAAAATTAAATTTAACGATAATCAGAGGGGGGAAATATAATTTAAAAATTATTTTTATCGTACGTAAAAATATCCGCGAACAGTATAAACAGTTCGGTATAGGCGAACCGTGTACACATGTCGTTCTATACATATACGAAAAGTTTCGTGGTAACACGGTTTTAAAAAGAAGTAAAAATAAGAAAAAAAGGTTGAAAAATGTCATGCCGTATAAAATATCTATTGTTCAAAAAGTGGCTGGAGAGCCGATTCGAGTACGCTATATCAAACGTTGACGTTTTGAAAGGCCCATTTTTATCGAGAGGGTGAGGGGATACGTGTAGATCGCTATATATGTGATTTTGCTCCTTTTTTCAAAGAAAAAACTACGGTCGATACAATTTGTAATGATAATACAGATATTTTTATTGAAACCAATTTAATCATTTATCGGATTTCCAGATGAACGGTTTTGTATCGGAATTATCATCACTAAATGTTTTTCAGTCCTGACGGATAATTTCGCGTAATCCAAATGTTTTGAATTTTCATAATACGAACATATCGTTCCCCGCGAAAGATTAAAAAAAATTTTCGCAATACGATCAAATACATATTATTATATGTAAACATTTTTATGAATTTAAAAAAAAAAAATAGAAACGTATGGTGCGATAAAATGTGTCCCTTTTACCACTTTCGATTTCACGAAATCGAGACAAAAGACATGTCAAACTTATATAGCAAATACGACATTTTAAAAATAAATTATACAATAAAACGTCTAATAAATAAATTCGAGGGCGCCAACAAATTTCAACAATGTCCAACAAGTTAAAGCATTGTTGGATATGTTTTTTAAAGTTCTGCTTACAATGTAATGACATTTTTTCGCACCTATCTTATTCCAAAAAAAAAAAAAATAATAATAATAAGTGTATACATTTGGTATGTAATATAAATGTAATATAAAAATATCTAATAAAAAATGATATTAAGGGTTAGAAATTTACGTGAAAAATATTTGGCTCGAAGAGGAACGAAGAAAACGGATACGAAATAAGATCAAACAGAGAACTGGACGTTTTGTTTAATGGTCCAGATACGTTTGGAGAGCAGAAGGTCAAATTACACAGATCAACGACGAAATGGAAGCCAGCAAATTAAAACGTAATCTGTAAAAAACTTAAGAGTGCCAGTTGGAGGATGCAACGCGAAGAGAAGATTTGGAAACGAAAATGTGCCTAAATACGAGTATCCTAATACAGCAATTCTCATACTGTAGTAAGCGTATCCGCTAACTGTACGCGGAAAGCTCGTAGATGTTTCGCGAAGAAATTTTTTGACAGGTGAAAAAAAAAGGTTATTAGTTAAAACACTAACCATGTCATCCATAAAAATAATAATATCTGTATTATTGTTTATTATATGTTGATAAATAATTGGATTTAATAACAAATGTTCCATTCGAGTAAATGACGTACCTACGCATTTTTTTTTTTTTTTTGATAAGTAAAAGCCCAATAATTGTGGCTAGTGGAAACATTTTCGAAATGTGTAAACGGTACGCAGATATGAACAAGTTGTGTCCTAGAATATGTGACAAAAAAAAATATATATTCTATACGTTTTTATGATTTTGATAAAAGTTTGAATATTGAATCACAGTAAATATAATAAATAATTATTTTTACACGTATAGTACGGGCAATACTATCCATAGAACCCACGGGAGATAATTTCGAGTTCAGAATAGGTTTTCAATTGCACGAATGATTTATCGACGCTTTCAATATACCTAGGTATGCTTAAAAAAATGAACCGGCACCGTGCGTAACCGTACTGCAGGGATGCGAGTTAATTGTCAGCTGTTTTTATTTGTTGCCCGAATTGCGGGCAGTGTGTCAGAAGAAGATCGCTAAGTCAGCACACTTTTTTTGCTCATTCACGCGAAATCCCGTGGATCGTGGCGGAGCCGCGGGCGAGAGCCAGACGAAATGAAAAAACAGCAACATTTTGGCATAGACGAATCGAAAAAAAAAATCGAAAGAAAAAAAAATACATGACGTAACGTCATCATGCCTTATATATCGTTGCCATATTAACAATAATGACACAAATATGCTCCAAAAGTACTAAAATGCGTTCTGTAGAAAAAAAAAAAATTGTACGAATCGAAATTGCCGTAGTAATAATACATTTTGAAACCCGCAACAACCTATTCGAGCGAAACAAACGTAACCAATAACTGCGTTTAAAAGAATTATTCCGTAATACTAATGTTCGTGAGGTACTAATGTATAATTTTACTAAAAATTTAAAAAAGTCCAATAACACCATACGTGCGAAAAAAATACGGGAAAAAAAAAAACGATGTTGCTGATCCGGCCTTATATGCGTAGTACGTACAATTCTCGGGCAATATTTCACCAGCGATACGCAATAAAAAAATCGTTACAAACACAACCTGAAATATTATATTTACGGCATGTTTTATGCTATGATAATGCGTGAAATACTTACAGTAATTATATTATACTCGGAGCAAAAACGCTTTCTCTGTCGTATTAACACGGATGTCGCGCTGGTGCGGGTACGCATCTGGAATTCGCGTCATTAATTATATTCGATTACCGGATCATTTTACGTCGACAGTTTTGCGATACCGCGGCGAGCGGGACCGCGCGGAGGAAACGGAAATCGGCGAGAACGTTGAAATAAAGTGGTAGGGAGGGGGGCGGGGAAAGACGGAGACGGTATTTTCGAAACGGAGACCGATTCGATTAATCGTCTCCCGAGCGCGAAACCGTATCCACGGTTCTCTGTCAGCGGGACGGAAACGTTATTGTAATTTGTCTTATGCGTTTTTAAACGCGCCGAATCATACTGCGAAAAGTATCTGGAAATCGTACCGCTTCTAGAAATGGCAAATATCAGCGGTCTCGGACGGGTGGCCTTCGCCGTTTCCCCGTCAAAATGATGAAAACCAAAATTAGATTGCCGTCCGGACGTTGCGCTCGGTTACATCAACCGTTCGAAATATCCGACCCGGGCGTCAAACGCCACTACGATCGGCGATCGGAAGCTGGGAAAAGAAAAATAAAAACCTTTTTTTTTTTTTTTTTTTTTACACTATTATTATTATTATTATTCCCCCGTGTACTTTATGTACGGCCGTGATATTCGCTCGGACTTCGTAATACAATTACGGACACGAACAGAACGGAGAACGCGTGCAGCGGGAACGAGCACCGCGCTAAGGCGGACGGGAGCATAGTGGGCCGAGGACGTCAGGACGAGGGACGAGCGCTCAGCAACAGCAATCCGCCGTGATTTAAGATCGGGAAGTCTCGGGCGCGTCGACGGCAAGAGTCCGCGACGAACGTGCGAACGTGGCAACGGGCGGCGTGAGGCGGCTAAACGCCGCGGGGGAGAAAAAGTCCGCGACGCGGTCCGTTTCGGGTCCGGGGGATTTTCATCCCGGTCCGATGGTTCGCGGACATTGGTTTATTAAAAAAAAAAAAACAAAAAAAAACCACCGCGTTCGTCGGCCCCACTCGTTGTACGCGACCGGGTAAGTTTAATCCCCCGTCAACTTCACGTCGGCGCGCCGTACTTATCACGCGTCAGTGCGACGATAGTCACGTGCACGCGTGTTGTATTTCGAACAATTGGGTTTCGCGCGGGGGCCGTTGAGTAATTTACAAAACGCGTTTATTATTTATCGGGAACGCGGCGACGCACGGGGTATCCGTAGAGAGGTTACGGCGTGCATTTTTAATGGCATTTTTCGGAGCGGCCGCCGCTGCGCGCGTCTTCGGACCGCGTTAATTATTCACGCCGTGTATACGTTTCGAAAAATAATTGTAATACATTACGATTGTTTCGGGAAAAAGCGACCGGGGTGGAAAGAAAAACAGAAAGCGCGCGCCCGGCCGTTAAACCGATAATTATTATTACCGGTCCGCGCGCCCGAAGAAATCGATTTTTTTTTTTTTGGCGGTTGAAAGCAATCCGTTTTTTTTTTGTTTTTACCGTACGCTCTGCGGACCGACGAAAAATCGTACTGATAGCCACGTGTACACCCGTGCCTGGATAAAGGGTCGTTTCGCTCCGATTGTCTATCGAAAACGCTTTTCCCGAATGTAAATCTGTCTACCGTGGTAGTACATTGGGGGGGGGGTCGTTTTTTGATTTTCTCGGCCGCTTTCATAGTTGACGGGATAGACACCGAGAAAAACAGACGTAGGAAAAACGGTAAAAAAAATATTGCAAAAAATAAAATAAAATAAATAATACGAGTATGTAATTTTTAATTATTTTACCATAACATGACGCGCGTGATATGTTAACAAAGCAACACCATTGACCGAACTCCGCTCAGAATCTTTTTTCGTTAGCAACGGTTAATCGTGACGTAAATTTTCTCTACCTTCCTTCCAGACTTTTCCACTACAACGGCGACCCGTCCATCGTGCGAAGCGCACATCTTTTTTGTGTTTGACCTCGGGAAATATCACAAGACAACACGAACGGGAAATCACGCAATCCCTTACTGAAACAGGCGACGGTGCGATAAAACGACACGAGTGACCCGTATCAATAGCGCGGGCCATTTTCACGTGGATACGAGTGAAGATCGTATTGTTCTTTCTCCTAAATCGATTTTTCGACGATCTCCCATCGAGAACCGAACCGAGAATCCGATAAAACAGCGTGACGGCGTCACCGACGTTTTCCGATGTTGTCGCACTGTCGAAACATTTTGACACGTTCATCACTCGTTTCAGCATTCGTATATTTTGCCGTAAACGTAAATGCAGTGCGTCACGTCAATTGAAAATCGCGTGAAAATATTCCCAATCGAATTGAACGCTCTCGATGCATCGATCATGTTTCGGACTCTTCTGACGTATATAAGTGCATTGCACCTTTGTAATAAAAACAATTTTTTATTTAATCTCCTAAAACTTTTGCCTTCCCCCCTTTGAAAAATGGTGGTTGCGTCACAGTATCAGTGACAGAAGTTTCGGTGAGTAGGTCGGGCTATTTGTTTATCAGATACTTATTTAAAAAAAAAAAAAAAGTGAAAGCAAATAAATAAATAAAATGGTCATCCAATACATGTAATTTATTTAAAAAAAAAAATATTATAAATCTATCAATTTTTGATTTCAAAGTTATATCAAGTTAAATCAAAAATTTTAGGTCGGCCAACGTGTGGGCCAAGGGTTTCCAAGTTGGGCCGCGGCGCGCCCGGGTGCGTCTTTGACGCCGCCACTGAGCGAGACATTTGTCCGCTGGACGGTTCACCGTCGGGTTGTTTTCGTCGTCTGAAAAAATCCGTCCGACGTTTTTCTTTTACAATGTCATCACTCCGTATAGTATATTTACACATACGGTTTATTATAATAAAGTTTTATTAAGAGCGTGGGGTAAACTCGATTATTATGCCGGGCGGAATACGCACTGAATATCGAAGGCTTTCCTCACGGCTGCAACTCACCGCGTACCTTTTCTCCGTAATCTTAATTTTGACTCGTTAGCAGACCGTCTGACACGTCTTGACTGCACGTCCGGATGCTGCCGGAGTTCTCCTCGATTTTATATTCCTCTTATTATCTCGGCTAATCATCTCCAAAAAAGTTGACGAAGCCAATGAATAATTTTCGTTTCATTTCTACCGATTTACTCCTACTTGTTATATTATTTTTTATACTTTTATAATCCACGCTTACCTATTGCGACTTGTTATAGTCATAACTCTTGTCTCGTGTTATAATGTCTTTTTCAAATTTTACGTGTGTAAATTGGTTTATTATATTGCAAATTTATTTTGGGTGCATCCCTCGTGCCAACTTCTAGGTATTGTAATTGTTAATATATTTTTTTTTTATTTTTTTTTTGTTGCTAACCACAATTGTAAAATCAGTTTGGCGTTAATTAATAATCAATAATAACAATAATTATTGTTATTATTCAAAATACACTCGAAATAATACGATTTTCACATGCGTAGGTACGTACAATTTCCCAATTTTCCTAATTATTATGAAAACCGTTCGGAAAATGACTCGTTTAAAGTACTGACTTGACGAAATTCCCTTTCAGAGACGGGGTTACACTCAGTACATTAAAGCGAGATTTCTGATCTATCGATCTATGGAAAGTCGCTCATAGACAAAAAAAAATAAATATCGTTGTAAAACCAATACATTTCTAACTACACTTCGAATAAAAAACGATACTTAATAGAATTTCCTTACATTATTAATTGTTCGTTTATAAAACCTACAAGAACATTTACAAAACAATCAGCGACGTTTAATAGTTTGTATTGCACGGTTTATAAACATACATAGGGTGGTATTATAAAAAAAAAAAAAAAAAAACCCTTCAACATTTTCTTTTCATCATCAGTTTATGTTAAATTTCGTTTAAAACGCAAACAAATTGTCGAATTTATTTTCTAGTTACGAAATAATATACAATTTTCTATTAAAATTTGTCGAAATATGTTGAACCTCACCTAATCTAACCTACGACAGTGGCGTGCCAATATCCCGCAGTGCAATATATCTAGGTTGGCTTTTTTAAAAATTTGTTTCGTTATTATAATTTTACCCGAAATTTGTTAATATTCGCTATACAATTTTGTAGCTTTTCATACCATTTTTATCAGTCCACACCTGTAGGTTGATATCATAAAAAAAATTATTGAACGATATTATTTTTTTAAATAAGAATGTGACCTGTTACCCGGACGCGCGTGAATATCTCGTAATGTATTGGTTGGCCATCGAATTCGGGGCTTATAAACGTTATTTATAACGTTCAAAACGGAAAAGCGCACCACGCACAAATAAATAACGTTCAAATGTTTATAAACGTTAAACGCAATAAATAAATATGAGTAAAAAAAAAAAAGTTTCAATAAAAATATAACGTTGAACGATTTATTTGTCTGGCATAAGCCTCAGTCGTGAATGTACAGAGTGATTGTTTCATCGACACCAAGCTTGTGAAAAAAAGAATACCGGTATCTGGCATAAAATTGTCTATGGACACCGTGCAGAAAGAAAAACGTATCGCAGGATACCGCGGAAGTAACGCACGAATAATGCGATCGCGAAAATAATATTGTAAAGGCGAAATTCGAGTGTATACCGAGTGGGCAAAGTCCTAGAGGCCGTCCATCGATTCTGTGGACGGACAGATGGATAGGGTGAACAAAGCCCGGAGAAATTTTGTGTAGCGAATTGGCAATAAAGGAGAGTACCAATACGATCGCGAAATTCGGAACACAGCCAAAACTCGAGAAGATTTGTAATGCCAAAAGGACTTTAGATCTAGATAAGAACATTATTGTACCAAACAATTATCGTTTGTAGTCTTCTAGATATGTGATCGATTCGGTTATTTTTGTCTGTATCGGGGAAAAATTAAAATTATTTTTATTTCATCTAGACAATTTGTTTAACTTGGCCTCAAAAGTCAACACTGTATATTACAACGTTAAAAGAAATCCAATTTAAAATTTCGCACTTTTAAGGTATTTGTAGTAATAACGTTAAAAAAAAAAAAATACATTTTTTTTTCAAAAAATGTTAACGTAAGGTGAAAAACCGACATCGTTCAAAGTTTAACCTGACAAATTACGAGAATTTTATTAACCGTAAAAATTGTAAAAAAAAAAACTAATCTTTATAGATCTTATAGCTTCTTTGTTACACTTAGAATCAAAGAAAAAAATCGTATTCCCTCTGCTTTAGTGCTTATATAGATACCTAATTAAGTGTTCGGATTTATTTAGATAACTTTTAACTTATCGTTTCTATAGTTAAATAATTTCAATTCATCTAAATATGTTATCCTAGGAAGATATTTCATTTGTCAAGATAAATATTGGTCCAGAGTAGTTCTTTATTTTTTTTTGGATTCTGAGTTCAACAAAGAATGTATTAGTTTTACAAAGATGTTAATTTTTATTTTTATGTGAACACTTTTTCTAACAGAAAGCTTACTCCGATGTTTAAGGTGTAGACACTTTTTTTAATAGGAAATCTGACTAGGATGGTACTTTTAGGGAGGATGTTTTTTGACTTTTTCGGGATTTTTCTTAACAAATGTAAAAAACTAAAAAACATGGATGAAAAACGGAAAATATAAGAAATGTAGGTATTAGTTGAAAAATATGTTGGCCTTTTTTTTCCTGTTAACAACTTTTTTACCATAAATTTGCTTCTAATTTACAATAATAGTACTTTTTCTGGAAGTAAATCTGACTGAGATGGTATTTTAAAGTGGTGATTTTTCAATTTTTCTAGTAGATAGGTAGAAAATGTGAAAAACCGAGAAAAAACATGGGAAAAATGAGGAAATCGGTACAATGTTTAACAAATATTATTTAATAATTTACCAAGTATGACTTGTATATTGTTGACAAAGCATTACTATCAACTGAACTGCACTCAGAATTGTTTTTTCGTTAGCAATGGCTTATCGTTGCTTACAGGTATACACATTAAATTTTCTTCTGTATCCTGCCTTCTCATCTTTCCATCTACAACAGTGGCGGCTGCACCCGTCTCCATTATTCTAGGACAGCTGTTTTACTTCTTAAATTCATCATTGTTTTTGCCATTTCATCGTTGATTGTAGAATGTGGAATGTATCGTAAGTTAAAAGTTTACCGTTATTTTATGTTTCGTTATTTCGTAAGCCCTAACCCTAATATATTTAATTTTGTTGAAGTATTCGTAAAGTTATGTAGTTGAATTAAATTACTTGAAAGTTTAGCCATTTTAACTTTGGTAGTTGATGGTTTATCATTCGGTAACTTATTATTACTTGTTATTTGATTAACTTGTAACAATATTATACATATAACTCTGTATTATAATCGAGTTAAATTTACATTCAAGGACACCGGACGACAAAATCTTTTCTTGTTCAAATTCGTATGGTTTATTAAATTTGAACTTTATTTCGACGAGTTTACGTGGAAGGTGATTCTAATTAACAAATGACTTTAGAGAACCCATAATTTTGATCAGACAGACTTAGATCTTTAGCGTAACTCGTACGAAAAATGAATAATATTTTTGTCTTGATTGAAATTCATTTTTTTTTTAATCTTTATCAGGTTTTCTACTTTTATCCGTGAACCACCGGTGGTCCGCGAGACAACGGTTAGTGGTCAACGTTAAAATTTATAAATTTAGCCTGATCCGAATGGATAATCGATATTTGCTTGTGCATAACCGGATTAGAAGACTGATGATATTTTTTTTCTTTTTTACAAAAAATTATCTAGATCAGTAGATCCAGATATTTTTTTAATTATACGAACCGAACTTTGAATTAAATACTGTTCACGACGCGACCAAACTACGTAATTTTCGTCGGACAGAATATTTCCATTGACGTCGATAAGGACCGTTTCGTAATAATTTTATAAGAACGGTTATTTTTTTTTTTCTCGATAATCCAAAACAAATTAAATTTTTCGGATACGATAATATCGTTTGTTACTATCGCGTCCCGATGATACCCGGCGACGTTTTCATCATATCCATTAAACCGACGCCGCCGTCGGGTGTGTCTTTATTTTTTTACGCGACCAACCCCCGAGAATATCGATTCGTCGGTATCGGATTTAATGTATACCGCGGGGTAATGGATCGACACAATGTCAACCGAACGGTCCTAATAGAGGGTATTTTGACAGAAAAAACAACCGCCAAACTAAAGAAAAAAAAAAAACCTTCGACACACAGTATAACCGTCCGGAAACGTCCGCTTAACGATCGGTCGATTTCCTTGGATGTTATTCCCCCGTGCGGTTACGGAATGATGATGGAATTATAGCGGTTCAGGGCCGTTACGTTTTTCGGAGGACGCTAATCGTGGGCCGGAGGTTAAAACGGATTACGTGGAGCGACGCGAGTCTGACGGCAGTGCAGTGTGGTGCGGTTAAAAAGTCCCGAGGAAACGAGTGAAATTCGTATGAAACCGCGGGGACGATGTCGGACGCGTTGAACGTAAACTTGAATGTTTAAACGCGAGGGAAAAGGGTAGACCGAAGAGAAAAAAAAACCGGGTGGAGGCTATTCGTGAGGGAGTTCGGGCGCGCGTGCAGGAGGGTGCTACGGGAAGGTGCTACGTCCCGCACGGGCCATATTTATGCGTGCATAATGTTTTACGATTCGCGTGTGCACCGAGTTTCCAGGCTATTCCCGGCTCCTGGGAGAAGGTCTTCTCCGCCGAAACGCGGGCAAACGACTCGAGGAGGACTGTACTTTATGCCCGAAAACAGACCCGATTGGTTAGCCGTTATTGGAAATTACGACCATTATCGCTCTCGAACACAAATCTCCCGAGAAGAACAAAGAGGCGAGTAATTTTAGTCGGCCAGGTGCGCGTACAAAAAAATAATTCGAGCGGTGGAAAGGGGGGTAGTGGATCCGATACCTACATTCTTGTAAAAAAAAAAAAAAAACGCGCTTGTACTATTTTTATTACATTATAGTTTTCACACTCTAATTGAATAAAAATTTATTAAATCTCGATAGTTTTTTTTCAATTTAAATAATATTAAATCCAGTCTTGTAGATTCAATAGCTGACACAAATTCGCGCTTAAAGATATTTTTTTTAAATTTTTTAAAATTAATATATTTAGTAGATAGTACAATACTTGCTCGTTTCAATAATCTCGCAATACTGTTAAGTTCAGTAAAAGATTATTATTGTGTTATGAGAAACGGGGCTTTCAAATGACTATGAATTCAAATTAAATGGATATCAAACGATAATTATTTTTTATAAATCCGTAGGAAAACGATTTGAGGAGGACTACTCAGCTGTGCCCGAAAATATACTCGATTGGATAGCTCTTATTGAAAAAATTATGAGAAATTTTAAGGAAACGGCAATATTACGGTTGTTAGAGGGCAGTAATTATAGTTGGGCAAACACGTGTACAAATAAATATGTAGGGAGAAGGGAAGAAAGTAAAGGTGTTCACTGTCTCATAACGAATGGTTTATCATCATTTCAATTGATAATTTATAATTTGTTAAAAATGTCAATATTTTATTGCGTTAATTTTTATTAGGTAAAAATAGTCAAATAGTTTATTAAACCAAAATAACGTAAACAAATAAGGGAGGAGGTTAATCCCCTGAAATTATCCCCTTGTACACGCACCTGTATATGATTAGGTATAATTTATGCCAAGACACGCTTTACATTATTATTTTATAAGCTTTTTTTTTTACATATTTGTTTAAAATATAAACATTAATTCGCGTGCGTATATGCACTTTATACATTTTTTGAGATTGGGGGGGATCAAAACTCCTCCGGGCTCCGCCACAGACGCACGTACGAGGGCGTTTAGAGTGGACGAGCAAATTATGGCGGACAGGGGGACGTGTAAAATGTGAAAATAAAACGAGTGGCTGGCCTCGCGATTGGCCAATCGAGACAAAGGAAAAGGAGTAGAAAACGTTCGAAAAGATCTTTTTTTTTTTCAAACTACCCGGGAGTGCCGCTATCCGCGAACGTCAACTGCGGCTCTGGAAAACTCAAACGGTCGGAGTATTTTAGGCGTTGAGAATCACCTTTTAAGAATTGTAAAGGGAATTTCGCGAATACGTACGGGGTTGTGTTTGGTTAGGTATGGAAAAAAAAAAAAATCACTCACTTCTGGTTGTCGGCCCGGATCCGTGACCGCGGTCTGTCGCCTGGGATACGGGAAAGACTCGTCGGTGTAGATGAGGTTCCGGACGGAGCCGCTGAAACGCGGTTCGAATATGACGCTGGGCAGGGCGAGCCGGGTGAGCCGGCCGTTGTACCAGCCGGGCATGCCGCCCACGTACACGGCCGAGTTGGACGCGAGCCGGCCGAACTGCAGTTCCTTACCGGCGGACGGCGCGGTGCTGGTCGCGTTGTCCACGGTCAGGGCCGTGACGCGGCCCCGACGCTCGACGGCCACCCGGTGCCACCGGCCGTCGTACAGATCGTGGCCGGCCATCAGTATCTGGGCGCCGGCGCCCAGGTTGTACCGGAGGCGCATCGTGCCCTCGACCAGTTTCAGTTCGAAAAAATCGTACGTGCCGCCGTCGTCGGTGTACATGAGCAGCCCGCTGGGCGACCGGGTCTTGAACTCCATTTCCAGCGTGCCGTTCAGCCCGGCGTTCCACTTGCGGAACTGGCCGTACGTGCCGTCCAACGTCAAACCGCCGGCCACGCACAGTATCGCGGCCAACCACCAAACGGTCATGACGGCCGCGGCGGTCGTGACGGTCATCTTGCGGACGGGCGATGGTCGCGCGGCCACCGCGGTTGGCCGGCTTCCGCGAATCGGATCACAGTAGCAGCAGTAACGGCCGCCGGTCGATCATCGGCCGTCAGATATTCCGATCGGGACACGCAGCCGCTGCCGTTCCTGTAAAACGCGTACGACTTTTAATAAAAATTTGTTTTTTTTTTTTTTTGTCGTTCTCGACGGGTCGGCGGTAAACGCTCGGTAAGTGTGGTTATGACGTGTAGGCAATAATTTTAACATGACATTTTATCAAACCGTCTAATAATTTTTTCGGAGGATTCCGGGATATTTCTGCGGTTGAGAAAGAAAGGTTGCAATAAAAAAATTTAAAAAAAAGACGTCCTAGGATATTGGCGACGGATCATCCACTGTTATAGGTAATTCAATGTACGTCTGTGAGCGACGATAAACCGTCGTTTACGAAAATACGATTCTGATCGCAGTTCAGTTGATAGTGATGCTTGTCAACAATATAAATGTCATATTATGGCAAAATAATTAAAACGGGCGTTTTATATATTCTTTAATAATATTTGTTTTGTATTGTATCAGTTTTCCCGTTTTTCCCGATTCGGTTTTTCCCAGACTATCACATTCGCTAAGAAAACTTTAGGAAAAATCGAAAAATGGCCTCCTTAAACCACGGAGATAAAAGTTTCTTTCGGAAAGTAGGCTACACTCGATACATGGGAGCGAGATTTCTGGTGGAAAGTTCGCACGAAAAGCCGAGGGGTATTTTTCGATTAAAATCGTCAGAGCGAGCAAAAGCTAGATTTCTAGGTACACTTAAAGTGCATTTGTTTTTTTCCCTATTTAGGTAAAAGGGGAAAAAAAAGTGCAAACAATTTTTTTTTCAAACGCGGAGTTTTATCCCGAGACCCTTAGTGTGACAATACGTAATCATGACCATTCGACTACAACAAACGAGTGGTAAAGTGGACAATATAGAGTTATTTAACATAAACGTGTAATACTTGCATAATATGCGAACTTCAAAAGGCTATAATTTCGAAACCTAGTCATTCCACTCAATTCTAATTTTACCATCATTCTTAATTCGGCAAAACACATATGGTCGAAAAAAAAAATTGAAAAATTCGATTTGTTCCACATAATTTTTCACTCAAACAATATTCGTAAAAATGTAGTATCGAAATTCCTTTATAAAAACAAATAGTACATCAAACTAATTTTTTTTTTTTTTTTTTTTTTTGTTAAGTCTAACAATTTTACCACAGAGTACCTACCGAATAAAAATTACGCACAAAACTCGCAAAATTAAAATGTCTATAAATTGCTCAAAAATAGCTTGAATATTTTGAAAGTTTTACCACGTCTGGAAAAGAAAATACGACAAAAATTTGTCTGTCCAAATTTTAAGTCATTACGAATATTTTTAAGTGAATTACAACAAATAACAAAAATGATAAAATAATAAAATTATTAATTTCGTACATTTCCCGTTTTCCTTACGTCTTATCCTAGTTTATCCCAGATATTATGAAAACCGATAGAAAAATCAATAAATGATTTCCCAAAAGTACCATCCGATAACATTCCATTTCGGAAATGGTGCCGAGCGTATATATCTGAGCAAGATTTATGATCACATTTTTGTATTCAGGTTAAAAAAAAAAAATAATAAATAAATAAATAAAGATCCCGGTAAAACCAATAAATTTTTCACTGCACTCAGAATCTAAAAGAGCTGATACTCGGGACGAGTGCGGCCATTTTTTTGGTGCGAAGTTGGGACGGTAGGACACACACGGTTATTTCATTTATATCTGTAAGCAACGATAAACCGTTGCTGACGAAAGACTATTCCGAGCCCAATTCTGTAATACATAATTTGAATTACTGTAATTTTTTTTTGCGATTTTCGTTTAATATGATTTCAAAACGCGTATTAAAAAATAAAAGACGTTCGATGATTTAGGAAATTTCACCGCGTCTATGTAAGTCCTATTTGTGTATTATTATCAAGCTTCAACTTTTTACGTGTATTTATAACCGAATCACGGCAAAAAAACTCCCAAAAGTTAAAATTCCTTTAAGGCTCTAAAAGGGTAGAAAACTTTTGGCAATAATACTCTTAAAAAGTAAAACATAAAGGCAACAAAAAAGGTATCTTGTAATTTTTCGATTTAATCGTTTTTTCTGATAAAAAACGTCATCCGTGTTTTTATAAAATAATGAAATCGTGTAATTGTACGTTTTCCTACGTTTTTTTCCCACTTAAGAACTTTTATTTAAAAAATGGCTTCGAAAATCAAAAAATAACTTGTTCAAAGTACAATTTAAACAACTTGAGCTTTCAGAAAATGTGCTACTTGTGAAAATTGGAGTAAGTTTAGTATGAAAAAAACGTGTCCACAGTCTAGAACAAAGAAAGGAGAAAAAAAATAAACATCTTAGTAAAATCAATAGCTTCCCTCGGCTACGCTTGGATTTTAAAAAAAAACGGCTTCTTAAATTTAAAACGATTTTTTTTTTTTTTTTTTGTAAAATATTTTGTAAATGTCATAAAATTTCAATACTACTTGATTGTAAATAGAATTTCTTTTTAAGAGCGAAAAAATAAAATCACTAGGTGAAACGTCTCAGAATTTAAATCCATAATGAACGATCAGCCATTACAAACGAAAAACGATTCTGAGCGGATTTCTTTTTTAAATGTTTTAAAATACCGCGATTTTCACGATTTTCGTCGAAATTATTTTTTTTTTTCAACCACCAAATACAACGGCGCGCAATCTTACAGAAACGCATCGAAAACGTATCCGATGCATCGCCGTTGTACGTTGTACAAATGTTACGCTAACAGTTACGACATTGATTAAATACACTTTAATTTAACCAATGGTTAGGAATATGCCGTAAGTAAAACGCAAAGTCAAATAGCCGAACACCTACGTAACCTGTTATTGAATTCCGGCAACGGTGCACTAAATTCTTTGGTAAGAAACGTACGCAATCGTTTTCTACCGAAATCGTCCCGAATCGACTTTGGATGCGCTCTGCGAGCATCGGCGTTCCCGTCGTCACGAGATCAACGACGAAATGTTTACGAAAAACCGTTTCGTGCGCGGGCCTGCGCCACTCGGCCCGCGGAGTTCACGACGAATTCGGGAAACCGAATTGCCGCCGCGTAAAACGCACACAACTCCCCGCCCCGTTGCAGGTTTCGGTATTTCGACATCACCAAATGAGTTATCCGAGTTCGGAAAACACGAAATTATCAGATTTCCAAACGGTATAATTACTTTTTGTTCGCGTCGTTAGCCGTATCGAAAAACTCGGCGCGCAAGTACTGATTTCGTCTACGGTTGGAAATCTGACTCCTAGATTGGAGGGGGGGGGATTTGCGCGAGTTTTTTTTTTTAGTGATCAACGCGCATCGTACTTCGACGATTGCGGCCTTTTTTTCGACTGGATCGACTGGAGTTCGGAACAAAAGGACCTTATATCAAACGACATTTTGTAAAAAAAAAAAAAAAATATACGGACATACTTCTTCGCACGATAGGCGGACCACTATCGCAGTGGATGAAAAGTTGAGAGGGTAGAATAAGTAAGGGGAACTTAATGTACGCGACGATTGATCTGTGCTAACGGAAAACGATTCTAAACCCGGTTCGGTGGTGCGTGTTTTGAAAGGCCGTAATATCTATACGAATTTGAAAATAATTTACGTTTCGTATATTTTCCCGTTTTTCCTACGATTTTTCCCCGTTGATTGTGTGAACCGCCCAGTGAAATACAATAAATTTTCGTTCCAAAGTAGTGACCCCGGTTTCTTTCGGAAAAATCGTTACACTCGAAAATCGGAGAGAAATTTCCGATGAAAAAATGGTCCACATTAAAAAAAAAAAAAAAAATATTGAAAAGATAAACGCCATCGAAAAACCGACCCGGACCTCGCTCCGCTCAAAATCTTATACCGTATTTACCGTGTCTTGAATGATTTTATTATTTTTTTTTTTTTTTACTCGTGAAAAAACACGCGTGTTAATTTAACCCCGCATTGCGTAACGTGTAGACATTCGGTCACGTACTGATTTTATTTGAAAAGAAAAAAACGGATTTTCACCGATATTTTCGTGTCTATGAACGTCACAGACATTTTAGTGGACGTACCGAATTCTACGTCGACGGTGTTTTGTTAAAAGGGCGTCTGTCGAATTTCACTTTTTTTCAGAAGTCAAAACAGTTTTAAATGATGTTTGTTATGGGAAACAAATAAAATGAATCGTACACATAACACATTGTATACAATGTACACATGCATCGAATGTGGTATACGCCCTTTTAACAAACCAGTGTTGATTTAATTATTATATTTCAAAAGGGTGTTTGGATATCGTTTAGTCGACGTTATTGAAATCGTCGATTTTAACGTGTACATTGAATTTTGTATGCGATTCGTAACAAATTTACAAAGTACATCATCAATAACTAAAGCTGTGAATTTAATGTGGTGAAAACTTTAAAAATTTACTAAATAAAGTATACTTAAAAGTCTCAACAAATGCAATATAAAAGACATTTGAAATGGTTTTTGATTTAATTTCGATATTGCTGATATTTGTTTGTTGTATACATCGAGATTTATTTGTTAAATAAAAAAAAAATGTCCCCCAAAAAAATTATCATTATAAAAACGTTGATCAAATTTGAACGTCGAATAAGTTAATTTCCGTAATAGTTCTACTTGTCTGAAACATTTTTGAAAACATTTGTCTGTATATTTATTTTGTTCGAAATATAACGAACACGCTTAGATATATATTTTTTTGTGGATACCGTATTCGACATTATCAATATTCGTGAATGATATCGATATATCGCAAGCCTACCGACAACTAATCGAAGCAATATCGTCTTATTTTATCGGATCCTCAACTTCACGTGACCCGTACAATACGGCCCGTGTAAAATATAAATTAAACGCGTGTAAAAAAAAAAAAAAAAAAAAACTATGCGTGTAAACGTGTTGATTGACGGAATTCGATTAAGAAGGAAAAAAAAACCCGGAAAATAAACTCAGAGTCCGAAAACTGGTGATTAAAAATTAAAAATGTCGAAAAATGCGAAACTAAAGTTTCACAAACGAATTCGTTACTACGCAATTCAAATTTTTTACTTAGAAAGCTGCGTTTCGCAATCACTTAAATAAAACAAATGCACTTTCCTACATATCCACTGCTCCCCAATCATAACGTTACCGTTATGACACGTAAACACGATAGGGTAAACAAATCGATCAAAACGAAAATCTCGCTTGGCCAACGCATGCCGTCGTCTATCGGTCGCGTACCCTTAAGCGGTTTAGAAAAAAAAAAGAAAAGAAAAAAAAAGACGTAAACAATTTTTTTTCTTCTCGGGCCGGCGTAGAATTTCCGAAACGGAAGAATCGTTTTCGTTTTGTTTATTTTTTGTAAACATACGAAAAATGTGTTTTGTCTTGCACGGAACGATTTTTACAATCGAATTACCGGGGACGGTTACCCGTTGGTTCTTAACGACATTTAAATGCATTTTCGCGAATTCGGCCAAGAAAAAAAAAAACCCACGGTCGAAAAGTTTTTTTTTTTTTTGTTTTTCGTTTAAGGTCATTAAAAAAATTTCGTACAGCTGCGCGGGCTGCGATGATATACCGCGTACAATAAACGTATTATAATTTTAAAAAAAAAAAAAAAAACCTAATTTTTCGTAAATATCGCGTTGAAATAACGATTGACCGTAAAATACGGTTTCGTCGCGATATTATTTAAGAATTTAAAAAAAAAAATTACAAATTATCGAAAAAAATCGTACCGGCCATTTTTTTTCCGTCCGCGAGTGGTACGAGCTGGAGCGGCCGTTGGTTCGTGATTTTGAGGAGCGAACAAAAACCGTAAATTATTACATACGTCCGTACGGATCGCATTAGCTGTTTTATTCGAATTTATTACGTTTCGGATGCACGGCGATTCCAATGTCGCGAACCGGCGGAGGTTTTCTCGGAGGGTTTCGAGTGAATATTTGATTAGTAGTGTTTTTTTTTTTTTTTTATAACAGAATCGCCGAGGATTTATTTTGCCGCCGTTTTCGATGTTTCACCTCTGGTCCCCGTGCCGGAAACGAGTATTTGGATTTTTGGATTTTCAAACGACGATAAAACCTACGCCGCCCTCGCTTCGAGTCACAGATCCGTAATTGAGTAAATTTCGGTACGCGTAACGCTAATTATCGGATTTACCGTTTGCGGACAGTGAATGGGGGTGGGTAATGGATTGCGTACCGTCCGCCGTGACAAAAATCGCAAAACGTCGTTTTAAACGTTTCTAACAATGTGTTTTAAACGTTTCGCGACCTCACGGACTCGCTTATAATCACCCGATCGTTATAATCCGAATTCGAGAGTACCTACCTATTGAATATTGCGGGGACGAAAAAAAAAATACAACGAAACTATTGTTTTGGAATCAATATTTCATCGGATTTTTTTTTTAAACGCTCTTTTATACATTCCTGCCGTTTATGTAAATTTTCACGTGCACAATAAAATCGAATATCGAACTGACAGCGGCGGCGGTTTATTATTTATTGGCGTTTGGAGTTTAGAGAGACGTGCGCGGATGTGTGCGTACGAGTGGAGTGACGAGCGAATCATTTTTCAGTGGCCTTCCCGCCCCGTCCGGTCCGTCCGTCGGCCTATAAACTTTTTACGCTAATCATTCGGTAGTAAATAAATGAAATTTAAAAAAAAAAAAAAAAATCGTTCACGGTAATTTTTTATTACACGTCGGTGATATAATTTTCATTGGATTATTTTCAATCGAAAGCGAACAAAAACGACGGTCGGGTCACCGTTAAAACGCGAAATAATAAAAAAAAAAAAAACGTAAAACGTAAAACCGGACGTCATATTATTTCGCATTACGGGTTGGCCTGACTAACGATAAATCGTCGCGAACGAAAGAAATGAAAACGATTCTGTGCGGAATAGTAGGTATTAATCGTGGTTTATTTCCGCTCGTCGCCGAAATAAATGAACCGGAAATCAACAATACACACAAATAATGCATCCGATGGTCGTCGCCAGACTACTTCGATAAAATTTTGTTTAAATTGTAGTAATAGCATACAAGTCGAAAATTACGCAATTTGCGCAGAGTCAGAACTATTTTTGCTATATGCCCAAAAAAGTGTTTAAGACAAACACGCATAGTAATTTTCGGTGATAATGTGTTGGAAATTTCGAAAGATTTGTCGAATAAAGTAAAATCGGTCGAAACGTGAAGGTGACACGTGAATAATCCAGGGTGCCTTTTAACGATTCCGGCGAAAAATAATATCTCCGGCTCGAAATATAACTCCGGCATTTAATTTAATGTCCAGTGGAAATATACGTACACTCTCAGATTTTATTAAATTGTCACGATTGTTTTCAGTTGATTTTCTTATTGAATAATATAACCGTTAATATTTTACGTGTTTGTACATATTAGGCAGCGTTCGATGTCGGACGAAATAAGAGAAAATATACACTGATGGGATTCGGGCATGTCGAGGGGAGAGAGAAATTCGAAAAAGTGAGAATTGCAATGGAAATAAACATAGATCTTCAGAAAAGAGGAACGAGGAAGAGCGCAAAAGAGGTGGTTGAGAAAGGCACGAGGACAGTCGGTGTATGCGCGGTAAGAGACTGGGCATAGCGGAAGTTTAAAACGAGGTTGACCGACCCCCGAGTAGTTGGGATGAAGGCTACGGAGAAGAAGAAGGAAAATGTTTTCCTTTTTATCATGGATATTAATGAGAATTTCAAAAAATTACCCTTTTAAGTTACTAGAGCCAAAAAAATGTCTCTTATCGATTTTTGATTAGAGCAAGATTTCTAGGAGAAAAGCTGTTTACAGAAAACACATCATAGTAAAACTCATAGATCCCTCGGTTCATTTGGAATCTAATACATCCTATACTAATATTATAAATGCGAACGTTTGTGTAAACGGCGGTTTTTTATCCCTTTGCACGCCAAAACTACCGAATAGATTAAACTGAAACTTTGCACGGATGAAGTTCTAGACCAGGAATAGCATAGAGACCAGTTCATTGAAAATCGAATTAATCCCCTAAAAATTAGCCGAAACATAGTTTTTGGTACGGAAATCGAATTATTTATATTTATTTATGGCGGTTACCTTGGTGATATGGACGAAACAACTAAATAAAAAACAGACTGACATACCACGGGTGCGTGAGTGTTATTGGCGAGTAATTGCGAAGGTAGGATATTGAGGGGAATTCAATTTATATCTGTACGCAAGGATTTATCATTGCTGACAGAAAACGATTCTAAACGGAGCTCGGTCAATAATATTGCTTTTTTCAACAATATCCGTTTTCACGACGACGATTGCTTACAAGTGATTAAAAGATTAAAATTGTAAAAAAACTTAATAATACCGATAATAACGCTATCGTTATAAATTGGACCAAAATTGCTCGTAGAAAAGTTGTTCACGGGGAAAAAGAAGGCCCTTATACATTTCAACCAATACCTATATTTCTTATATTTTCCCGTTTTCCCTTCTTTTTTTTTTTTTATTTTTTGGTTTTTCAAATTCGATGAGAAAACTCCTGAAATGACCTCCTTAAAGTACCTCCCCATAGCAATTTCCTTTCAGTAAAGGCGCTACACTAAGAAATCTGAGTAGGTCTTCTAAGAGAAAAGTTGCCCACAGATAAACAGAAAAAGTAAATAAACACCTTTGTAAAACCACATACTTCTGGGAAGTTCTTGGAATCACTAAGTATCCAAAAACACCCTTGAAAATACACCGCGGTCGTAAAATATTGCGCGGTCCTTGAAGGGTCGGCCGGGGGAAAAACATCAAACGATACGTCGGGAATACGAGAACGCCGCGGATTTATCGGGAATTCGAGAGCGTACCGGGTCGGAACGGAAAGTCAGCGCCGCCGTCAGTTTTGTCGCGGTTAAACAAACGAAATCGATTGCGCGGAAAACCGGACGTCGAGGGGCGCGCGTCAGACACGGTGCGCCGGTGATTATAATAACATTGACCCCGCGACATTTGACTACCGAACAAGGGAGGGACGAGGATTAAATTTCGCTGATTGACGACACCCCTGTGCAATACTCTACTGGGGCGGTAATATGTTACCACGGGGTTTACGTACACCGTCCGCAGTACCGTGTGTCGTACAAGCCGGTACAAGTTGACGTTTCGAATCGGTCGGACTTCGAACGCGGCACCGTGTTGCAACGGATTTAGCCGTCCCGTGCAAACAAAACTCTGACCCCCATCGAGGCTCGCTTGGATATAATTTCGTTTTTTTCGTTTCGCCGCGCGCAGGTAGACGAGATAAATTAAAAAAGCGAGTATTCACAATGAAAACCTTTAAAGATGTGCCTTGCGGTTTGTGTCGTACACAAGCACCACGATAATAATATTACGTAATATTATGTTCCGCGTAAATCTGTTAGCCTCCGTAAATCTGATCTGCCAGCCGGTGAAATAGTACCCGAAAACCCTCCCCACCCCCCTCTAATAAACGCGGCTCAAATGCTATGCGTTTCAGCTCAATGTGCACGTTTTACGGGAAACAAGAAAGTGTCTAAAGAACCGTTAAAATAAGTGATAATTAATGTTCGATTTGGGGTGTTTAGAATTGATTTACGACGCTTATTTGAAAACGTGGAATAAGGAATCGAATATTTCTGTTCAAATACTTTTTACACGTATAATTGACCGAGAGTTAATAGCCGTGCCCGCTAAAACGGAAATTCATTTTTAGTTCGTTTGTCTGCGTCGAGTATTACAATCGTTTCGAGACGGCAGTTTCGATAACTGGCCGCAGCTGACTATAATGATAATATTATTAATCGATTTTTTCCAGTTTAAGAATGTTTAAGGATTCGCAAATAATCGGCGTTCGGGATTTATGCTGCCAAAAACCGAAAAAAATTATATTATAAAAAAATGAGTTTCAAATAGTTCGTCAGAGCCTTAAGATAAGAAATTAGAATATTTTAAAAAAAAACACTTTCAAATTTTATCATACTTGAATTCTCGAATCTTTTTAAGACTACCTGCACTCGCGGATTTGTATCGTTCCGTTTGACGGTTTGCACGACACGTAAATAACGTAATACGAACAAGAAAATACGAGTTGGATAACAGAATACAGAGGCGAAATTCTTTGAAAATCGAATGGAGGGGGGGAGAATTTGGATTTTATCAGCTGCATACAAAGCAGAAAATATGCACAAAAAAAAGAGTTTGTAATAAACAACTAGTAAAATTCATTTTTTTTTTTTTGTGTAAAAACGTAAACTGATGTAAAGAAATGTTCATAGTATTCTAACAGATGACATCCCCCCCCCCTAAAAATAGTGCAGTTGAACGCTGAAACTCCCGAGCTGTATACCGACGGTTCCGCATGAGCGTTAAAAATGGTCGGGAGGGAGAAAAAAAAAATTAATTGTTTACGAAAACACAATTATTTCACGAATTTACGGTATCGCCGTCGTATTTTTTTAATGCCGCGTGCTCGAGAGGTTTTCCCAAAGAAATACATCAGCATATCGGATGCGCGCGGATCGTCGGCGCGATCGAATGCAATCCGTGTTGCCGTTAAATCGTAAAAACGAAAAAATCGATTTCGAAAAGAACATTGTCGCCACGCCGTTTCGGCCCGGAACCGTGGTCGTTAGTTGTTGTAATTTAATAATGAATCGCGGTTTCGAGTAGACCGCCGCTCGAAAAAAAAAAAAATAAAATAAAAATCAAAAAAAAAAAAAAAGAGAAAGATGTTTGCGGAAAAAAACCCGAACCGAACGGAACTGGCGCGCGAAATTCGAGTCCGTTACGAGCCGCGATAAAACGACGCGCGCGCGGGGTGTACTTTTATCCGTTTCGGCAATTTCGGAGTTCCAATGACGCGTGTGCACAGCGCGTATGCCTGCTGTAAAGATTCGCGAAAAAAAAAAAAAAAATGTGCTTTGAATATGCGATGAAAGAAAAACCAACTCCCCGGGATATCGATACACGCGCGGAACGCACGGCCGTCGCAGCCGTAGCCGCGTTATTACGCGGTAAAATCGATAGTGTTTTTTTTTTTTTTTTTTTTTTATTCTCCTATCCGTCGAAACCCGCGAACAAAACTTTCAACCGCCGCCGCCGCCGCCACGGTATCGTCGTCGCCGCGTCGCCGCC
Source organism: Cinara cedri (assembly GCA_902439185.1). NCBI lineage: Eukaryota > Metazoa > Arthropoda > Insecta > Hemiptera > Aphididae > Cinara > Cinara cedri. The sequence goes on along the minus strand of CABPRJ010000989.1, from coordinate 145,885 downwards.
CGTCCCGCATCGCCGTGCGCGCCGCCGGCGCACTAAAACGCCGTTGATACGGCGTGCCGTCGCGGAAAACCCGCGGGTCCGCACTCGCGCCGCGCGCCGCGTTCTCGCGGCCGGCGGGCGGCCGGTCGGCGCGGTAAAACGCATAGGGTTTCGGTCTCGCGTGCGTTGCGAATATCACGCGTGGCCCGGGAAGGCGTTGTCGGTGCATTAGCGTACGGCAAACGCGGCGGCGCTGTTCGCGCGATAACGTGTCGTGCGGCGGTATTACGTTACGGCCGGCGCCGTAAATGAGAACGCATTTGAACCGACGTCCTCGACGCGGACGCGAGTGTTTTAAGACGCGTCCGACGGTTATTTCCCCCCCCCATAAATATTCAAACCGCCAAATACGTTAGAATTACAAAACCACGACAATACGAGTGACGGCGTACGTGATTTACGGTACGGTATTTTTTATCCACGTCCTCATATCGGTTTCCGGATATAATTCTGTTTTCTTATAAAGTTTGAAGTCACGAATTAATATACTGACGTCGGTTATTCGTCAGTATTATTATACCATAATGTACAACAGTATCAAAATATTCGTTGGTCGTCGGTAAAATAAACAATGGGTGTATTATCAATACGCGATACTCATACATAATAATTTATGATAATAAAGAAATCAGAAAATACTACGTATCACGATAAATTTTCATTATTTTTATTTGAACAAAGTCAGATTTAAGAGTTTTACGTTTTTTTTTTTTTTTTTTTGTATTTTGTTCAACCAAAAAAGTAAAAATCGTATCTTAAAAAGTATCTTGGATACTTTCGTTAGGATATACAATATTTCGTATCTAATATACGGATACGGATACAAGGTACAAAAAAAAAAAGTATTATTGTGTATGTTATTATATTGTATGTACAATACGCCAGTGTTAGTCGTAATCCGAGTGTTTTCGGTACGAAATAGTTTTGAAATCGCGAGCAGCCGGTGTTCATATTTTACGCGAGAATCGACAAACGTGTGTATTAGAAATGGGTAATTTAAACGACGAAACAATATTAAAACTACCGGATTTTCAACGGCAACGATTTTTTCATTGATATCGAAAAATGGCCGTACGACAGAAATAGATCATAGTAAATCATTTCTCGATCATTTAAACAGAATGGTAAAAGACAACAAAATTGTCGTGATTACGGCTAAATTACTGTAAAATCCGTATGTAACTTTCGCGTTTTCCCGCATAGAATTAGTTAGTTCTACAATACGTCTACAATATTTAATCGATTTGTGTCTGTACTGTGTTACTCTTACTTGGCAACACTAAGGAAGTTCATAAATGCGTGCGAATTTATAGATATCCAGCGAGCGAATGTTCGAAATGAATTAGCAAAGCCAAGTAGATCTATTGTTATCAGAGCATGACAAGTTAACCAATTAATGTCAAGAAATATCCTGAAAAAAAAAAGTAATAACTCAGTTGTGAGTTGAAGTCAATTTAAAAAAAAAAAAAAAAAGAATCTCAGTAACTACCTGATATTTTAGTAGCAAATTTTCAGAAAAATTATAATTGCCGTTATTCTTTTCTTTTTTTTTTTCAACTGCCTACTAAACGTATTTTGTATAATACTTTACACGCGGGATGGAAAATTATTAGCCGTACTCGTGCGCATAATCAATAGGCCGTCACGTCATTACGCTGAAAAATGAATATACAAAATTTAAGTAAGTACACCGTGCACTTCTTCTTCGTCCGGATATTCGTAAAAAACCTATTAAAAACGACATGCTACCTTTTATCGAAATTACCAAGTCAAATTAACATATAGCTATAGAGACAAGGTCGTATATTATTTACTTAAAAAAAAACATTTTTTTTTCGTAATTATTATGTAGGCTGCAGTGTTCGGATTTTTCTAGACGATTACTCGTATATTCAATTATTTTTTTATCTTATCTAGACTAAATAATTTCACTGTTCTTAATTAACTTTATTCGGGAAAGGTTTTTTTTTTTTTTTTTAATATAACATAATGTCCATTAGTACCTAAACAAATATGTACATAATGTTATGGCGACTACCATTATTGATCCGGATCAAACGTTCGTCAAACCTAAAACCGAATGTTTCGTTTTTGATGCGAATACGGTATTCGAATGAAATGTCGAGTTTTTTCGCGTTTCGAGACGTTTTTTCCCAAAAAAAAATAAAAATCTGGTACCCGGATAGAAAAATTCAAAGGATTTATTTGTATAGTAAACGTACGATTGTGCATCTGGAATGAAAACAAAAATCATATTAAAACTACTACAACAGGAAAAATAAATCGTTATACCGATTTTTTCCCCTCAAGTCATAAATTCGGATTGTGAAATTTCGTCACGTATAATATTTGCTCGGAAACGCACAAAAATGCGCAGCTATATTTTTTATTTAAATTATGCCGTTTTTTTTTCTCATTCAATTTAATTTCGCCCCGTTGGTCGTTTATGTCTGTGAAGGGCGGGTCGCCGAGAAAATTTTTCTCCGCGTGGTTTTCAGTGATAATATGTAATAATCTAAGTAAGTAGATAGTCGTATGTACTTAAGATTAAATATTTGTTAAATATTAGCGAAATTTAAGTAATTGAAAACAAGAGCTCGTAAATATAATATTATTTAAGTTTTAAATAGTGCGCGTTAGAAAAAAACACCCCCGCTATACAAGATGGTACATATTTATCATGAACCTGAAATCGATTTTCTCTGGGGGGATTTTAAACGAATTTGACTCGGTGTTTTTGTTTTTTTTTTTTTTTTACACTCAATCATTTTGATATCGTTCATGCTTTATTTTAACACTATCTTATATTTGTTCACCCTTATTTCTTATATAAAAATAGCAACCCCAATAAATAATAAACTCCGTGGATGATAAATTGATAAAAAAAAAAACCTCATTGTCTTTATAAAAGATAACCCCCTCCCCACAATACGCTTCCACCTTAAAATTCCTACTCGTTTAAAGTCAGACCGGGATTGAGATATTAAAAACAACTTAGAATATATATTGTATATTACGGTTGAAATACTAATTAGCAAAACAAAAAAATATTACATTTTTATACTATTACAATAATACTTATTTTTCGATCACACATTTTTAAAAAATTTAATTCTTAATGAGCGCATGTTAATACCACATTTCGAGCCTTTTATATCAAGTAATTTCAAGTGCCCCGGAGCATATTATACTCACTAGCAAGCTCACTATTATGCAGACAGAGAAAAAAAATGCACGCCCAATTAATAATTGCAATTGTTTTCAAAACGTTAGCTTCCATTAGAATATCTGTTCCTCGCTCATTTAATCTAGACCTGTTCACACTGTAGTATGGATTAATGGGGGTGGCAAATTGAAACCACGGTGTTCAAATAAAGTTTAAATGATTCCCATGGCGATCGATAGGAAGACAAATCGAATTTGCACTTAAAATCCACCCGGAAAATCGATAATTCGTGATAAACGGATCACACTCTATACAATATTTTCGTTTTAAACTACGGATTAATAGATTTTACTCGAAAAAATATAATATATTTTGATCCGGAAACGCCGTGAAAAAGAAACGGTCGGAAATTCAGTATAATTATTTTTTTTTCAAATAGCCTATGTCTTTTTTCGCCGTTTAAAAGGATCGGACGAAAATATTTAGAAAAAAAAGATTGTTTGCTACCGTAAAGGGTTTTTTTTTTTGTGTGTGTTTTGTTACTCCCGGCACAAAAACTCCTCTAGATAATATACAGCTATCCGTTTATAAAAAAACATTATTATTACAATTATTACTTATATTTCGCGAAAAACGACAATGCGACACTTATTCAATCGAATTTTGTAAAACCGAAATATTCGCCATTTTTCGAAAATCAATTGTCTCTCTAAACGTGTCCCCGCACCCTGGGGGGTGCCTCCAAAATTTATCCAAATAAATTTAACTGATTTAATTACTTTCATAGATTTTCAAGCGTATTTTAAAACCAACAAATAAAATTGGTGGGGGAAATGAATAATTTTAAAACTATCAAAATCCACATCCTTGATACTCACACCACGCATATAAAAAATGTCATACCCTGACTTTTTATGGACTAAGCTAAAAAAAAACATATTCTCATCGCAATGACACGATAAAGTTTGCATTGAAATCCAACCGAAATTGTGTCACTTCAATCCGCTAGTTAAAAAAACTCCCAACTACCTAGAACACTCTAAAACCGAGTTTATGTTCTTTTGGTCTGCATGGAACCGCGAGGAAAAAATACATATACCTAATATACGGTGTGTCCCTTGAATATATAGGTACCTTTATTGTCATATCTCCGGAGATAATAAAAATAATAAAACTCTGTTTTGTTTTTTTTTTTTTATATATATTACTCACCGGACTGCAAATATTTAAATTTCAACTCATTTTTTATGTTTTGGTAAAAAACTTAAAAAAAAAAACTTTTTACTTTATTATTTACAGAGTTTATTGTTGTAAAACATTTTGACATATAACATTTTTATTTTCATTAAATTCTTGAATTTTAATAATTGTTTAAAGTTTAGAGATCAGTGTCTACCGTTAATATTATGCAGCACACTACAATCGCATTCGCTTATCAATTAATATTATTCTGGTGAATTCACTATGTACACTTTTGTTTTTCTAATTTTAAAAAAAAACACACAATACAGCATAGCAATAATCAAACGAATTTGGTACAGCTATTGTCATCCAGGGTGATTCGCTATAATTTTCTATTTCTTTTCACTTCGAACTTTGAATCTGTCTCCGTTAGTTAAAATAATAATTGTTCAATTGTTCATATTATATCCTAGTGTATTCATCGTAACGGCTCCCGGGACCTTTCGCTCGTAAATATTTTTTTAGCCGTATTTAGCAAATACGGTTACAAATTGAAATTGCGCCAACAGCGTCGCCGATAAAGACTTTTTTTGGCTTCAACGATTGTACGACGCATGGTCGTCGTCGGCAAAATCCGAAAATCGTTATCGCGACATCCGTATGAAATATAATACCAAGTAGTTCGTAATTCCGTATACCCCATTGACGTGGAATTTAGAAGCCGTTTCTAACATTGCGGGACGATTTTTAGCGAACAGTTCGTGAAAAATTAAAAAATAATAAATATGACAGGAAAAATTGATCCAACTGACCATCAACCGACGCGTGTAATCACGATAATTAATCTCCGTGATTTTTAATCCCTGCTGTAAAAATTCGCTAGAGGAATTACATTCTCTCGGTAAATTAGCGGACTGTATAAAATATCAATGCGGTTAATAAACGCCGGTATTAAATACCGAAGAAAAAATCAGAATGTTAATGGATCCACCTATATGCAGTTGTGTGAAGAAATTACTGTAATTATCTATTTTTTAGAAAATATCCTCCATTCTCCGAGTTGGAGAATTTTAGTTTTTGTCCGTTTCTTATCGATTTACCTTAAATATATCATATTACATACTTTTATTATTTTTTAAAGCGATGAGCTAAACTATTAGCTTCATACATATAAAATTAGGGCTCTGAACCCGTTGCACTTAAAACCCTCAAAACACCACTTAAAAACGTCGAAAAAGCTCGGAAAATAGCAATTGAAAAATATTTAAAAACGTGAAAACGGCAGAAGGGTTTAAATATTCCCACTCTAACGGCTTTGACTAATTAAATACAATTTTCCAACGCTTAAAAATGATTGACCCAAAGTTAATATTTTTTATAATACGTAACTTTTTGTTGATCATTTGTGTCGTATTATAAAATTATATTTAATAATTTAGAGTCGTTAGAAAGAGGACCGGTTAACCCTTCTGCCGTTTATTTGTTTGAAATGCTTTTTATCAAGTCTTCTTTGACGTTTTTAAGTGATTTTTTTGTGAATTTTAAATGCAAGTCCTATGAATAACATACAGTCATACGCCCATATTTATTCATTTTTTATGGGTACGCGTACGACACGTCGCTAAAACCACGTTGCCTATGGTGTCTATCCAGACATTAATAAGCACGGATGTGACTGATACGATGTGCGACGTGTTACGCACTAACGTGTCAATGCTTATATCATTGTGTGTTCTTTGGTCTCACTCTTCTTCACACTTGCCAAGTTTAAAAACTACCGAACCCTATCAAAGATGCGGATAGCCAAAGGTATATCATCGCATTTCACTCGGTCCATATCGAAATTACATTAATTCCACGACAATGATATTGAGTAAAAAGTCTTTCCGGTAATATTATCTTCTTACGTCATTACCTATATGGGATAACAATCGTAAAAGGAAAAAAAAATTATTTGGAAATATATTTTGATCGGTTTGTTTGCGATGTGGACAATGGCGATTCGGACAAAAAAATACGCGGCTCTCTTACAGACCTCTTACTCGGGAAGTATTTTTAGCGAAAGATTCCCACGGGATTACAAACGAAACGAATTACGACCGGAGGAAAAAAAAACACACACACAGAGTTGTCTCCGGGCGTGTCGGGCGAAAATTCGATGACGCGATATGAACCGCAGACGCGAATATCCCCTCGGTATATTTCCGACGGAATGTCAAACTGCGTTCGGTATTTATGACGATCGCGAAATAATCGCGAATAATTATTATACGCGTTACAATATGATTCGAATAATGTCCGAGAACACGTGCTCGCCGCGTCGAAAAATCGGCTGAACGATTTCAAAAACGTATTTATTTTTTAAATCTAAAATTCAAACTTGAATTTTACTCGATTTCGATTTTAATCTCGAGAATTATTACGACGTGTCAAATGGTTTCGAAACTTTACGATATCACTTTCTCGGACCTTTAATTCGTGTACACATAACGATTAAATAACGCATTTATACGTGTTATATATATATACATACTAGATCACTTCCTACGCTTTGCGTGAAAGCCACGATATATACAAGAAAACTCCTACATTGTATGTGTATACGTGTGCACGGAAAAAAAAAATTAATTAACGGCCAGCAGTGTTTCGCCTTTATGGCGTTTATCGTACATTAACATAAACGCACGAGCAGCGGAGTTTCGTCACTAGAGTCGAATTTCCCCCCTGGTGACTTATCGCTCCGTTATAGCATCTTATGGTTTTATTATTATTATTATTTTTTTTTTTTAATATTTAATTTAACAAAATGTTTTTTTATCAAAATAGGTAAAGTAACTGTCGAGAATTTCGCTAATATATACAACAAACACACGGCGAGGTCGGGAGTCGGAAATTCAAACCTCCTAAAGGCACATCACTAGACATAAATTCTATTTATATTTTGCACGCGTTTTAACCGAACTACTTACTTTCCACGAGTCTGTTATTAGTTTCGGAACGTACTCGTATAATGCATAATTATTATTTTTTTTTTTTTTTCGAAAAAATTCGTTGAGAGCCTAATCAGAGTGTCTACGCATACTCGTGTACAGTCGGGAACTGTCGGATTAATGTCACGCGTTTTTATAAATGTTTTCTCATGTCAACGATGAATTATTGTCCTTTTGTCAATAATATTCACTAATATTTGACATAACCTATTTGAAAATTGTATTGTTTCTTCGTTAATTACCTAACTTGAACAATTTACGGTTTCATCGTATGTACTTAAACTTTTACAGATTTTCATTAATGACCAGTTAACGAGTCGAAGACTAATTTTTTTGTTTTTGGAAATTGGAAATTCAATTTTAGTCGGCTGTTCGCATCAGTACTGCATTTAGTCGTTATGTGGGTACCATTAATTTTTAGAATTTTCTGCGATAGTCCAATTTAGTATATTTGTATATTAATTAAAAATATATAGGTACATCACATTATGTTGAATAAATTTCATATTGATTTTTTGTTGCGAGAAAAAGATAAAGTACACTTTTTATTCTATAGTTAACGTTTTTTTATAGTCATTGAGACACTCGTACAACCGTGAGACACGGTTGTTATTGTTATTATTGCAAGTTGTTACGCCTGGAGAAATTTCAACCAGACGCGGTACACGTTTCATATGAATTATTACGATATGGATAAAAATACTGCGACGGTATGACACCATTAACGCTTTTCATATGGAAAAAAAACCGGATTTATAGTGTAAAATCGAAATTTTTCTTTCTTTATTGATATACATACGGTTTTTTTTTTTTTTTTGAAAAACCTCACCTATGGGCAATGCCGGACGATGGAAGTTGTAGTGTATACGAAATAATATAATAATAACGGTGCCTACGTTTCCCGCGGCGCGACGTGGGAGAACGACCGTAAGTCAATATTGAAAAACAATATACCCGGACGCGTGCGTTTCAATACGGACAAAATTCGTAGTGAACACAGTCAAATATTAAGAAAAAAAAAAAAAACAACAACCGTGTGCAACAGATTTCCGTCAGTAGAACCACCGCCTATTTCGTATCACAAAAATATTGTTCGCAACAAAATACTAACTATGAATTATAAGTAACTGTTACGATAGCGTTATACCATTTCCAAAAGAACGGTGAAATTTTATCATACAATTGGTGGGAAGTGGGAGTTTATTTTTTTGGTTGTGGTAGAACAGCATAGTTTCAGCGAAAAATGGGACAGGAAATCGACGTATGGTATTCACAAATTTCTCATGCGTGGGGAATGAGATTCGAACTGCTTAGGTACCAATGAATATTCGATAGTCCAACATATTTTATGCGATTTTTATTTTTCATACAAAATACCATTATCAAAGGGTTTTATAACTTACGACTATAAAAAAAATATTAAGAGTTGAAGAAACGACTACTGTCTCCCCCCCCCAGCACGCCTCATCATGATATTGTGTATTTCCATTTTAGTCGGACGAGTCACGGTCATGTCATTTGAAGAATTTTATATTCACGTCCAAACAATGTATAATATTATATAGGTAAAAAGTACAATAAAAGAATTCCGAGAAATATGTTTTTTTTTGTTTTTTTTTTTACGATTTGGAACGTTACATTTAATACGTTTTTTGATGTCATAATAAAAAAATATCGATTACTTATCTACGATTTGTAATAATATTATATTTGAAGAATAAAAACGTGGTATTGCTGATGGATGGAACACTATTGTAAACGGGACGGAAAGTTGGGAAAACTGGGAATCATTCCTAATGATATCCAATTCTGAGCAAAGTTCGGTTAGACCCCTTTTGAAAGGTAGTAATTTTTACGATTTCCATTTAAATTGCATCTTAAAACGCGTGCATATATAAATATGTTAAAAAATATAAACTATAAAGAAAAAACAAAAACATTTTTTTTTTTTTCCATATCAGTGTTTAATTTTTTTTTTATGCTAATTATTTTTGTATATATGTCTTTTTCGAATGAATGAGTATTTAAACTGTAAACAAATAAAAACGAATAAATCAGCTATTTTTGATCCTGAACTTGATGCTCGTGACTTTAAAGATTTGAAAATTTGAAGTAAACTTGTTTTACTCAGCCATCAATACCAAGCGTAGAAAAAAAATGAAAAATGAAATAAAATTCTAATCTATCCGACTAATTATGTTTATTTGACATTGAAATAAGATTTGATTATTTAATATTGATGAATTTACTGTGAATTTTTAACTAACACTAATTCATAGTTCAACATTAATCGTAAAAAGTTAATTAAATGTACTTATAATTATTACTATTTATTATGTATTTATGTGCGGGGTAATTGAATTAATACAATTTTGTTTTCTAGTTTTCCGTTATCGACATTGGAATGTCGTATAGTCATCAAATTTTATCGTCTTGATATAACGAGTCAATTACACATTTATTAACAATAAATCATTTATTGATAATTATTAACGATCGAGTATTGGAGATTTTCAAAGAGATCAGCGATCGAAATTATATAACATGTGCAAGTAAAAGTTACATAATAATAATCAAAATATGAATGATGTTTTAATTTGATGTTAGTATTGATATTTAATATTATTTTTAATCAATAACAAATAGAGTTGACAAGGTTAAGTTATCAAAAAAAAAATATGCATAATATAATGATTAAAAAATTCTTCTATGCGAAAATACGCAAAATCAAATTTTCCTCACAAACTCATTAGACTTAAACTTGAATTTGTGTCATGCTTAGCAACTTCGTAAACTATGTTCTTTTCTTTTCTCCTCCTCCCTCCAGCCTTTATGACCATTTTTCCATACAATAAATCCACTTCCATCTTTCCATATATTTTTCTACCTCCTTCCAACCCATGTTGCCTTGTCCCACAATAACGAAAAATTCTTTCTAATTCGCAACATAATCGTGGTTCATCTAGAAGCCTCTTGAGTTATCGTGAAGTATTTATTCTTGTCATGGAGGTTTGGCTTCGCTACCCATGGCTTGGTCATTCCAATAACCTCGTTATTATTATCTGGCTGTATAAAAAAATCATATAATCTTCTCCATTCTTCAGTAAATTGATCAACCATGATCCATATTTCTTCCACGATACCTTCGTTTCCATAATGTTTTTTCTTCTAAATTTCTTAGTAGACAACATTGTGACACTTTTATTCATTGTTGAATGACTATTTGATACTCGTTTTATTGCAGAATAGGCCCGGTGTACTTTGACTATCCTACTTTTTTTGGCTTCGTTTAGTATAATATGAATACATATATACAAGTCCATACAAATTGTGGTCTCTTTTGTATCATATTGCGATCAGATACAACGGCAAAATCGAGTAATTCATAGCCGAAATAACGCGAAAACGCCTACGCTCGATTTTAATAATCCATACCTTAATCGTTTATTTGTAAATCTTTAGTTTACAGTTTAAAATTTCCTCGACTGAGCGCCGTAACTTTTCGTAAAGCCTTACGTTAAACTAAAATTTACTCGATATTCATTATTTAAACTGTTCTAAAGCTTTGGAAAACTGTAGTTCACATATATGTACATAGCCCGAACATCAGGGCGTAATTCGACGCTATAAAACGTTTACTTTGGAATAAAAGCTGAATTACGTCTTAAAATTTTTCTCGTTTTTCTTTTTCTTTTTTTTTTTTTTTTTTTATCGGTAAAGTTTTCAATAGAATGAGAGAGATGCGCGAAGAGTGAAAAATTATTATTCAGGGAACTTATTTAATTTAGACACGAAAACGCGTACCTAATTTATTAGTTCTTAGTACACTTTTTAAACGTATAATAAGAGGAAATTGCATAAATTTACATTTTTCAATACATTATGGTTGAACGACAATATTCGCCATCGTGGTCATCAAGAAAACTGTCTGTCGTTAATTTATAATTATAACAATAATTGTACTCGGAACAAACTAATGGCTGGGACAATCATCGATTAAAGAATATAAAATACTTATATCGAAATCGTTACTAAACGGTGAAAATAATGAAGTTATACACTTTAATAAATTATTCGAAAATGTTTTTCCATTTTTTTTTTTTTGTTTTGTTTTTTTTAAATTCGAAGCGTAGGTAGCGAGGGACCTATCGCTTTACTATAATGTGTGGTTTTTATTTTTTGTGTATGTAGTATGTAAAAACTTGTTGAAAAAAAAACTTGCTTCGGTGTATTAAGTTGCAGCACCTTTTCAAATATTTACGGTACACCGTGGTGTTACCGATTTTATAGTTTTTTGATTTTTGAAAACTATGTTTTCTACCAAAAACATTATACCAATAGATATACTAATATAAATATATAAAGTAATAATATTTTACGTTTTGCTTTTTCATGTAATTTCTAATTCTATACGGCCCAGTTCTCTGGTCGAAATGTAACTTTGTGTATATCATAGTTCATAGTTCGTAACAAGTTCATTATATGCCCATATCATACACACACACACACACACATATGCACAACAATAATATTTGTCTGCTCAATTCTAAATACAGTTAACACTAACGCACCGATTTGCCGAAATAGTATTGGTATATATATATATTTATATTTATTTATACAAATGCAACTGAAAATTTGGTATATAAAACAGTATTTTTTTAAGACGTGTCTTCAGGAGGTTATTATTGATAATATTAAATATTTGTATTTATAAAACGATGTTGGTAACATTAAAATAATTTTTTTTTTTTTTTTAATCCAGGTAAATAGTGATATATCGTCTATCTTTATCTAGATAATTCAAATTCTAACTATATTTTTTCTTTAACTAGATAAATTGTTTCAAATATACTTTTATGTTTATTTGGATAAATGTTTAGTTATCTGCACAAAACCGGATATGAACCTACTTATGAGGTTTTTGACCAAGCATTTCGTATCAGTGAAATAATTATAACCTCGTAAGTCGGTTTAAGGTATACTTATTTTAAACCGCTTAAATAATTTGAAATCATCAAATTTTCAAGTACATAGTTTTTCGCTTCTCTTGGAAAATGTTATAAAATATACTTAGGTACAAGCTTTAGCCGCAAATAGATAGGACGGTATGTGTTGCATTAAAACCGATATAGTTCATTGTACGAATTATCCCACGAAGATATATGTAAATTTCTTAAATTATTCTTTATATTCCCCATTGCAAAATCATGGAAATTCCGGATTGGTCGGGATTTTTCTTTTTCATCAATTTCGACTACTTACTTTTGATTTTCGAATGATAATCAAAATTAAAAATTCTATACACACATGCATCATTAGATCAATACATTTTCACGTTCCATCGAAGGGCTGACCGGAATAAGACATTTCAACATCAAAATTGATTTAAATTAATTTTCAACGGGGATTGCTATTTGGAAATCTGGACTAGACAGTCGTTCTGCTCCTGAAAATAGTGGTGACAAAAAATAATGGTTTTGTACAATTTTAGAGCCGCTTATGTTCCTTAAATTATCAAAAAAATATAAAACCGAAATTAGATAATAATTTCCGAAATCTGGCAACGGGTAAATCTTTGTGGAACACTCTGTATATTTCGTAGAAAGGTATTCATGATATATTTTTCCTATCCGTTTTCCACTATACACGTTTATAAATCGTATTGAATATTCTGATCAAAGTTTCATGGATATCGTGTGTTGTTTTCCTTTTCTATTTTTTTTTTCGATCTCGGATAGGAATTTTGGCACAGCAGTTAAACACACATTCATGAAAAGTTTAACAAGTTTTTTTTATCGGTGTTTAATATTCATAATGACGTTATATTCTATGTGTTGGTTACGTTTTTTATTTTTCTGTAAAACCAATGCGAGTTCGTTCTATCCACATAATACGATAAATTTGAAAAATCAACGTTTTCGCTGATTAAAGTACAGATATTTGCGTTCGAATATATTTTGTTATCTAGAATCCACAAAAAGTACAAATTTAAAAAATTAATACGAGTTATTAATATGATATTACTTATATCAATTTTGTAAGGTAATTTTTTTTTTTGTCTAGTCACCACAGTTTTATTCGCAGCGTAAATAAAACAACAAACGTTTTTCGTATTTTTACTAGTTTCGACAAAATGTGAATTCTAATGTTTTTGAACAATAAATTTGTAAAATTACAATCGGAAATTTAACGAACGAAAAAAATCCGAAATATTTTCGGATATTATCTTACGTCCAGCTCGGGCGTTCTCTCCTATTGCGATAACCATACTCGTAACTTCATTATATTTTTAACGTTTAAATTCGATTTGTTTCATCGAATTTTGATACACGATTAATGTGTATGTATCTTTCGTCTGATACGTATGTGTCTATATTTATGCGTGTATTTTTTCTCCCGTCACTAATATGGGCCGAACGATAAAAGTTTAATTGAATTGCAACACAAATTTCGCCGAACGTGAACCCCCCCCCGCCTACAGACCACTGAAATGACCGCCGAAGCAAGGGAATGGTATTTCGGGTACGCGTGCAGGCGCTGGATTCAACTAATCAAACAATAACGTTACGATTCCGAAATAATTCTATAATTCTACGTGATGTTCTACCGCAGACGCAATAATAACGTATAAAAGTGTACAATATAAATTTTCTACGTCGGAGCCCGGCAGTTCATTATCGGGTCTGTCCCAACGTATGCCCGCGGCTGCGTAAACAATCTGTACAATAATAGCGAAATCACTCGGTTTCCGAGTACAGGTCCAACAGTTATTAACGACCGAACGATTGGATATCTCAGAAATCGCCGAATCGGGAACATATGTTAATTTTACCAAATATTATGACGATTAAAAGTACGCCGAGACCTCAACAGGTCGACCGAGATTCACTTATCGTCTCCGTACACACAAAATAACATACACCAAAAACGTATAATTTGTGATGTAGTTTGGCAGTTAAATTAGATATTTGTATTATTATTATATTCGGTCATTACATTCGGTATTATACTGTACCGTAGCCAATTTTTTTTAATTTTTTTTTTGCTTGGGACACTTGTCATTTCTGTTTACGTTACCATATTTTGTTCAACGATAAAACACACCGAAATAACAAATACACAAAAAAAAGGGGGAGCAAGCCTCCCACCCCCCTACACCTTTACCTTGGCACTGGTGTGCGCTATTCAGAGGAGGTTTAAGTTCCCGTTCCCGAAAAGCCCGCAATTTCAAGATGTCACTGTATAAATAGGTACCTATATTATAATATTTTGAAATCGACTTATATAGTCATGAAGTCAACTTCTTATAATTAGGTAGGTGGTCTAGTAGATGGGGCCTTAGGTTAGATTAAACAAGGACAACAGCCGATTGTGGCAAGATTCCGATTTTTGCATTTTTTTTCTTATTAAAAAAACAATGTTAGAAAAATACCATTTTTAAAATATTTAATAAACGAAAATCCCGTGGCCAACCGTTATTTTATTAATATTCTCTAAATATTATTTAAATGAAAAATATGAAAAAATAAACAATTTTATAAATCATCGCATAATAAAAATAATATTTTTAAAAACCTTAATAAAATGTATTTTTGCTTTCTTGGGTTACTACGCATTTTATATTTGCAACGCGCAATGCTGAAGGATGTGGTAGACGGATTTCCCCTTGGCTCAGTGAGTGGCTTTATAATTGCACCGCTCCCAAGTTTTGATCTTTAGTTACCGCGCCTACTGGATGGAGCACACGCTGAACATATATATTATGTAGATTAGGTTTTTTTGTGTTTTTTTTAAATTCCGGACACAGCGGGGAACGTATCGGTTTTACTAGAAACGTTGATCCAATTTTCTAGTGCACCTTGTTTTACGAAAAAAAAAAAAAGTTGTTGTGCATCAAGAATTTGGTTTTTTCCTTGTGGTTTTCTCGTAACCATTTTCAGTTACGGTAAAAACACTCTGGCGACTTTGAACACTAATCGTTAACAACGATGATCTAGAAATTAAACTACTATCTGTGTGTATCCCACGTTTTCGCCTATTTATTTTTCCCACGGGGTAATGGCACTTCCATTGATAACAATTTCGGGAGAACAGATACGCAATAGCATTTGTCGGCGGTCAGTCGACTGTAAATAACGAACGTCGTTATGTTCCGCGAAACAACTCGTCGTTGAGCCAAAGTCGATGAATTAACGCCGCGGGGTATATTTGCCGTCGATTTCGGTTGGCGCGGATCGATTATTTCCGCAGCCTTGTTCGCGAGTGGTCTTCCTCCGTTTCCGCGGGATTTCCGGCGAACGAACCGAAATAAATGCGTTGATAGACGACCATTTCGAAAAATTGTTTTTCGATAGGTGCACCGCCTCCGCATTTGCCGCCGCCGCCATCGTCTCAGTTTAAGAGGATTAAATCTTGACGGTGCTGCTGGTACTTAAAACGGGGAAAATCGGGGACAAAACCGTAAGCTGGTTTTCTCGGAATTTGTAAAAAAAAAAAAAAAAAAAAAAAAAATGAACATCAGTTTTTTCGGTCCTCTCCGCGCGTTTTCAAGACCCCTAACCTAACCTAACCGAAGAAACTTTTTATAATTGTATTGTATTTTACGTGCCGATACTGCAGAGATATTGTTTTAAAAGATTTATACAGAATACGCATTCGGGAACGAACCCAAAGGATACATTTTTGAAATGTTTCGACCGACAAAATACATGGTATTTTTCAAAAAAAAATGTTGTATATTATTTTATTTCTATTGCTTAAAATAGGCTAGTGTTAAACTTTCGTTCGGCGAATTAAATTTTAGATTCGGATCGAAGCGAGGAATGTATTTTACAATGATTCTTGGTGTATTTTTTTAATTTTTTTATACTTTTTTGCAAAAATTCTTCCAGAAATCTTGCTCCGATGTATCGAAGGTAACATTTTTTTTAAAAGAAAACTTTCCTGGGATGGTTCCTTAAGCAGGATATTTTTTGAAATAAGTTTTTATAAGAATTTGAATATAAAATTCTGATTAAATCGTAAATATTATGGCTTTTTAAAACACGTATAACCGAACTTCCGAATTCTGCTCCGAATCGTTTTTCAGTGAAAAATAATTAATCATTTTGAATTGATATAAAAATTAATTTCCCTTCTATATATCCTCCCTTCTCAAATTCTGACCTGGAACAGTGGCCACAAATTGTGCGAATTATTTCCGTCTTTTTTTGTTGTAAGTTGGATTATTAAATTGAATTGGCCTATTATCAAATTTAAAAGGTTAGTACGTGTTTGCACGTGTTTATTTATTTTTTTTTTTTTTGACAATTTGACTTTTAAGTAAGATACATTGAATTTTATATCAGTTGTAATTCCCGAGACCCCCGTGCTTCGCTTAAATATTAAAATAACGAAAAAATTACCAAACCAGATAGGGAGATCCGTACGCTAGTTCGTATATTATCATATAATGCCCGCCCCTCTCTACACTCTACCGTCGTCACGACAATATATACAAGAGATGACGTAATATGACAGTTTATCGTTCTCTTTTGCCACCCCGCGAAGTACGATTGTAATACACACGACAGGGGTTGCAATAAAAACCGACAACCTAATAGATTCTGAGCGTGGCGAGAGAGCTATTGGTTTTACAATGCAGTTTATTTCTTTTTTTTCTTCTTCTTCTTTTCTAGAATATGAACATGATTTTTTATAGTAAACTTGCTCCGATTTTTAGGTGTAGCAATTTTCATAAAAGCTCAAGTTGTTTAGACTGTACTTTAAACAAATAATATTTTTGATTTTCGACGCCATTTTTTTAAATAAAAGCACTAAGTGGGAAAAAACGTAAGATAACGTATAATTTCACGATTTCATTATTTTATAAAGATATGGATGACGTTTTCTACCAGAAAAAACGATTTAATCGAAAAATCACAAAATACCTTTTTTTTTGTCTTTTTGATTTACTTTCTTATGGTATCATTAGCATTTTAGTTAAATTTTTGAAACATTTGTATACCAAAATTTATATTAAAAGTGTTTAAAACACTTTGCAACCGGTGTTATCGACTTAACCTAACCCGTTCACTTTTCCGTTAGCTATTTATTAATATATACTCGAAAACAGTAATCTCGACGATACTTCGGGCGGCTGGAACCGATTGAGCACGGTTTCAATACAATAATAGAAATCCGAAAGCCCCCAAAAACAACACGATTGAGCACGAAAATAGTTGCGACGTAGCCACTTTGTACTGTACAATAGTATTATTAAAAATGAAAATACATTTTAATATAAATATTTATAAATATAAATCTTTTATTGATTTTTAATCACATTTTATTACATATTAAGTCAGCGTTTGCTGGGTCAGTTGGTTTAGTATATATTAAAATTAAAATGTGTTCCCCTAAATACCGAATTTATTTAAAAATAAATCAATAAATAAGGTTATTGTACAATAATTGTTTATACATCGCCATTTCAACAAATCGTTATTTTTCTCGGCCCAATAAATTTGTACTTGAAATCACCAACATTTGCCAACTCTGTCTCTCTCGGATAAATAATTTGTATTTCGTACGTATTATGTACGTACAATAACAGTAAATCACAGTACAATGCAATCGTTTTAGATAAAATTCTGGTTTCCTATCAGATCCCCCAGTTATTTTCAACTTTCGTGGATACCCATCGATCGATAAAAAAATATTTTTCGACTAATAGTTACCTATTAGTAATCAACATAACATATGTACTGTTGAAAATCTGACTACGTTGTACACAATATTTATTGGTTTTTTCGTGATCAATCGGGTCGTCAAGTACGTCAGCCAATAACCACCGTGTTCAATCGGATATCACCGCTTCGAGTGACTACCCTAAACATAATCTAACCTGAACTCTACATAGACACTGCAGATATATGCAAAGAAAGTATAGTATAAAAATGAGACGTCTAGATACCTTTAAATAGCGTATACATTTTCAGGAAACCTCCCAGAAAAATGTTGAAAATCCGCCACAGCTAATTGGTGTGGACAATAATTTTGGGCACCTACAGCTTGTGTGTCTATAGAATTTTCACTACCGTGATTAACAGTTTTACGGTTAAATGCGAGCCGATTAAAATTTGAGTACGATTTCCGTATTATCACTACGAATGGGGGTCTCTACAGTTCGGTTATTTACGAACAAAAGGGTTTTCGCGTCTCTTTGTTCAACAATAAAACAGATTATCATCAGAGAACGTGCGATAGAATAAAATTATAAGTTTGCAGTATTATACCGACAAACAGTAAATATTAAATAAATCATAATATTATATATAACTCAATAACATAATTTACATAATGCGCATTATTACTTTGTTAATGGTTAGCAAAACAAATAAATTGTTGATCACGAAAATTATATGGTAGATCGCTAACGACCAGGGTCATTGACTTATTGATACACGCATATAGATCGCGTAAGGCCAGTGTTGGAATAATCTAGTTGAAACTTTATAATAGGTAATCTATGTATAACGGCATGCTATCATATTCTCCTAATTATTATTAATAAGCATACGTAGGTATTATAATAACTGATGCTGATTATCAGCCTGCGGATTTTTTATTTTTTTTTTTTTTTTAATCCACTTGGTCATATGTCACGATAAAAATATTACATAATATTTTGTGCTAAATAAATATTAATTTTTTGTATTAAAAAAAAAAGTTTTAAAAAGATACTTACAACAATGTAATATATTATACGAGTACCTAATACTCGTACGATATTTTTAATCGTTAACATGTTATTAATCCGGATATTACATATAAACTTCTTAAAACATTATGTTTATGAATTATATTTTTCAGTATTATTATCTAGGTAAAAAATATTAGTTTTCTTTCTCGATCACTGCTTATAAGACCATTAGGTACCTCTATACAAGTTCTACAACTACCTTTTGGTCTCAAAAAACTCAATGAAATCCCAATAAATCTCTAAGTGTCCCCAAGAATCCAAAGAAATTTCCAGAAATCTGTCTTATTATTTATCTGTCTATGCATTTATTAAAATCAGGATAGTACAATTCATAATGCAACATCTCATGTGCCGTGTTATATTTGTATTTAGTAAACAATGAAATAATGAAGGATAATAAATGTTACCAATAGAATTATACACGATACATTGTCATATATTAATAAACACAAGTAGGGGGGGGGACGCTTTGAGGGCATGGCTTCCCCAAAATTGTCAAAATTTCTCCCAAATTCGATAAATTATTTTGTTTGCATTCATTGAATTACATATTTCTAAAGTCATAATAGAAATTAATAAATAACAATACTATTAATAGAAGTATTAATGGATGTGTAATATGAATGACGCACAAGGTGATCCATTTAAGTCAGTGCACTCATTTTCTCGGAAAGAATTAACTTTTTTGGAATATATTTCATAGAACATTTAAATAAACAAGCAGCCCTACTATTTTACGTTAATGTAAATTTTGTGGGTAAACCACTCTTACTTTCGATTTTCAAACAGCAACCGAAATTTAAAATTCCATAACTAGGTGGTAAATTATTTAAAATAAATTTTGGTGTTGACATTTTTGATTTTCATTAACCTGTTGATGAGATATTCCACTTTAATGTTTGGGTAGAGGAAGTGTTGTAGTAATGCATTATTAACACGCCGTGCACCATGCTACTTCAGAAATTATGCTTCACTACCTTCACCTTTTACCTCCAGAATAATCGAAGATTTTAACAACAAAATTTGTTTTAAACAATACGTCATTTATTTATGTTTTATTTATAGTTTTTATAAATGGTGGAATGTAGGTCGGTACAAAAAATAACAACAGTCAAACGCGGGTCGTGAGGCGTGTTTTTTATTCAATTATTTTTTTTCTAATGTATTATTATACACTATAATATTTGTTATTTCGATAGTGTACGATTATTTTTGTGATTTCTAATATATTTAAATATAAAATATATTAAAATTATTTATGTAAATAACATTTTTGTTTTTTTTTTTTTATTTTTTTTAATTTTCTTGACATTTTGGTAAAGCACCTCGGTAAACACTCCAGTTTTGGCAGGTAGTCAGTACTTCAACTACCTCAAATCACAAATGCTTTTCGCACCTACGCATACAACAGATATTGTTCAAAACGAATCACTATACTGTGATTCTGAATTCATACGTTTATTGATAGAAAAACTTTACTGTTATAGTGATAAATCTTTAGTCGCTGTCTTATCTACTTATATATTATACATGTATAAATATATATAATCACTAAATAGCGAACACTCACGGACCAAACAAAATGTCCGCTATTGAGAGAAATGAGTAAAAATGAAAATTTAAGTTTAAGTGACTTATTAAAAAACATTTTATTTAAGATATGTATATTATTGATCTTTTATGTATTTATTATTATTACAGTTATTAATTATTAAGGCGGATATAAAATATATACTAGGTGTATATTACAACGGTAAAAAAACAAATCTGAAATTTTATTTTGTTTTTTTTTTCTTGTATGGAAATTTGCTCAGAATTAGACTAGAGTTGACACTAACCAATGACCATTATTGTCGCAATCACCGTTATTGAGTTGTTTAGGTTCGTATTTATTTATTGTACATAGGTTCCTAATCGTGTCCATCAAAGCGTAAAGATAAAATCTCGTCTTAATCGGAGATGTGAAAATAGCATAATAAAATATGTACACATGATGTCCGATACGAGATCAGTAGATTTTCGTTTCTCGGTATAGCTGTCCGTTAACTAGAAGCTCTTCGAACTACGTGAACATGTCCGCGTTCGTTATTAAGAAGTGTCCGCTATTTAGAGAAGCGCGATTCAATAAATTCCGACGGGGCTGTGCCGGGACCGGGAAATTTTGTCCGTTTTTAGAGGCGTCCCGCTAATCGGGTGTCCTCCGAGGGGAGGTTTCGGGGTACATTGTAATCCAAACAAAGATATCGATTGTCTTTCCCGAGGCCGCCGCCGTGGCTTACACCGACGCCGTACGAGAAACCCACCGGTGTTGCGGACCCTACACGGCGGAGGGCTAATAGCGTTCGGAACTAGAGCGCGTAACAATATGCTAGAAAACAATAAGTGCGTTTCGACCCCGTGTGTCGGGGCTACAGCTGTACGGCTATAACACGGCGTAGTGGGTATGGGCGGTAAAATCGCTGAGAAATAATACGGTAAAAACGTTGACCCTCGTCGCCGGCGGAATTCGAATTATACACGCGCCGCGCGCGAGATATCCGCCGCGCGTGTTTTATTTTTGTTTTTTTTTTTTTTTTTTACCGGGCTACTTGTGAATATAATATCGTACGAAAGGAGAAGACGAAAAAAAAAAAAAAACTTATCCGCCCCGTTTACGTAATAACGCGCAGCGCGCGGTCGGGTCGCGGGTGGGCGTATCGTGTACGACACGCGTGTACGCGCACTCGACGGGGTCGGCAGTCCGGCGGACAAAGGGCCGTAATATAATATTATAATCTTGGTGTTCTCGCGCGCGGGTTCGATATATTAACACGGGCGACCCGGCCGACCCTGTTCGTTCGTTCTTTATTTTTCCGACTCTCCGATTTCTATGGCAGCCGCGAAACGGCCGCGTGGTGGTTGACGAGGGACGGCGTTTTGTGTACGCGCGCGGCCGCCGGATGAAAATAATAGCCCGCCGTGTCACCGGGACACGAGACCCGACGTTATGCCGCCGTCGTTTCGTCGACACGCCGTATTATTGTGTCTGGCCGTGTTCGAAACACTCCGGCGTTGTCGTCGGGTACGTTGCAGGTGAAATCGTTTACAACCGATGTTTCGCAAACGATTCGCGTACGAGTGCACCGAAACTAAATGCGGCCTTTAACGCAATACGCACGCCGTTTGAAAACTTCACCGACCCGACCGCAGCAACTAATTTATAACGCGACATTACAATATATGTCTGTATTTTAAATTTGAAAAAAATGTATTAAAAAAAAAAAAAACCCCTTTGAATCGTCAAAGGTGTATTACGCATACATATTGGCTTTTGTGATCGTTCAACTGCCGTCTCAGCACACACGTTAAAATGCGCGCACACCCGTCACCGAACTTATAACAATCAATACAATGAACTAGAGTAACACACTATCATTCTGTATTTAATGGAAACTTTCACAAAAGTCATAGTAGTCAAAGAATTTAATGTTAATACCCATTAATTCTATTTTGAAACGATAATATCTATTATAGCGAGCATGAACTTGTTAAAAAGTTATTATATTTTTTTTTTTTTAAACCTTTTAACTCGACTGTAATAAATTATTTTTATCGTTCACTAATCAACTTATATAGACAAAACTTCGGTCATTACAGTCATTACATAAACCTTAATTCGATTAATTTCCATAGACATACAAATAATTTAACGAGTTTTAGATGAATCATTTCTTTTCGAAATTCGCATTTCAATTTTGATTCGCTGTTCTCAGTACTTTAGTATTTATGTATAGCAAGCTACTGTGATACATTGCCCCGGTATATTTCTATTATAAACATATGAATACATATTGCTTTAAATGTTGAACACCTTTGAATGTTGATTTATTGTAGAAACAAACTTTTTTAATCGAGTTAACATATTTTTCGTTTCAAATTTTAACTTGGTAGTTTAATGTATTTTTTGTTTACTGATAAATGAAAGTTAGATTTTTTCATTTGTTTGAATAGATTTTAATTGAGTTAATCATTTCCATGACCTTTCTACATTTGACGTCTGTAATTTTCAAAGCTTATGCGAAACATGTTTGGATGCTCGAGCGTTCTGCACTTTCAAAAATAAATTGCATTTGTTCCGTGTTCAAAACCACGTATTAGCAAAAAATATATTTTATAATTTATAACGTCATTATTTCGGAGTCTAAAAAAATCACAGTAGTGCCCCCACGCCTGATCTTCCGAAGTCGGAGAACCGAAAATCGGAACTGGCAATTCATTCTGCCCAAATACCGGAAGTCACGTAAACCAACCAACCCGCGAAGATAATATTAAAATAACTAGGGCTCGGAATTCATCATACTTAAAATTCAAAAAAAAAAAAAAAAAAAAAAAAATGATTAAAAATGTGAAACACTTGAAAAAACATTTAAAAAAGCAAAAACGGTAGAAGGATTTAAATATAATTTTCTAACAAAAGTCAAACTATTAACTCAAAGTAATTGTTTTTTATAATACAACTTTATTTAAAAAAAAAAAATCACTTTTTGTTAATTACTTGTGTTGCATTGGAAAATTGTATTTTATTGTATTGTATTTTAGGACCATTAAACCTTCCTACCGTTTGCTGTTAACATATTATTTTTTCAAGTGTTACTATTCGGGGCTTTTTTGACGTTTTAAGCGCTGTTTTGGAAATTTTTAAGTCCACAAATCCCGAACCGTAATAATATCACTACGCAGTTACGCCGTGTCGTCCGTCCGGAAATTCGGCTCTTTCGGAAAATTAAAAACGCAATCGTTAGCGGTTGTCCGGCAACGTTCGCGTCCATTACCGAACGGGGGCGCCGCGGCGTGTCAAGGCGCATTCTATGTACAGAGTGTATCTGTACCATTTGACACGTTCACGTGTGATAACCGCGTAGAAAATTGTCAATACCCGCGGATACGCACTTTATGGCTAACATAATGCATTATGCATATGACACGTCTGATAAACGACGAGCTCCGACGGCCCGTCCATTATTACAGTTATTATCTCTCCGGTTTGGCCAGCCGACGACGTCAATGTTTACTGCGGCAATGGTTTCCGGGATGTTTGTTGTTTTTCCGACGGGTCGCCCGGTAAAATACTGTTTAAATTTGACTAGCAATTACCATTTTTTGTTTTTATAGAAAACAAGAAGATATTTCACTGCTCGTTGCTGGGTAGGCCACTGTTTTAGGTTGGCAATCGGGCGGGTAGGATAAATATTCGGGGGTATATTTAAAGGGTACATAATTTAGTTTGTATTATATTGAACGCAACGATGAATCATTGCAAACGAACTACGGTTTTCCGATCGGAGTGGGAGCTAGGCATAATACTAGTCGATATTAGCCATGTTGTTTTTCCCACGGTTACCAACAAAAAATCTAAAAATCTATAACAACCTAAGGGACGAACTGTCGGAAAAAACGGTAAATGTTTTCGAATACAAAAGGTTTATTAAGTGAAACATCCTCATCTTTTTTGTTTTGGTGTGAAAAAAATCAAAGCACTTTTGTTGACCAAATATGTGTTTTCCGTAATAATAAAACGCACATTCGTAAAACGCATAGCTTCTCCGCTACACTGAAACTATGAACAAAATAATTTTATTATTGCACGTGGATAGGCCGCTGTTGACGACGAGGAAGTGATAAACAATTGTCAAACACGAAATACGAAATTCTATGCGGAACTGGATTAAATGTTATTTTCACAAAACCAATATAAATATTATCTAAAAATATTTCGGGTTTTGTTTTCTCCCAAAAATCCTTTTTCCTCAATTATTTTACCCAAATAATATTTTTCTCGTTTGATATATTTCTCGAATGATGGTGGATTAGTGATGGCAGAGTAGTGGTACTGAACGAGAACAATTTGTTGCGGATAATTCGATAACACAGAAATCGTTTATGTACGCTAAGCACGTTTAAAATCATTTAAAATTAAAAATATCCAATAATAAGTCAATCAGAACGAGTTACGAATTCGACCTAATGAAATCTGTCAATTATTATTAATTTTGTTGTGTTATTAAATTCTTCTTTTTCGCCACTTTTTCCAACATTTTGGATCGGGCACCTTTGTCCTAAATTCCCACCCGTCTCAATAGTCATTGATACAGTCCGTATATCGATCTCAATCGCGTCCGACCACATCATCCCCTTCTCTTTTTTATCTTCCTCTTTCTCACCACACCCGTCCGTGTATATTCGTCAACTGTAGATTATTATATTTGTACAGTATTTGATTCGTCCGTTCACGTGTTCCGTCCCCTTCAATTTATACTCTCGCGTCATATTAACGTCAAAGAAACGTCATCTTGTCGTCGTAACAGTATACCGACGCCCGGCCGCGCTTTCCTTCGATAAATTCATATCCGCAATCCCGTCGAATCCCATAGATAATTCGCGTCCTACTCGAATCTATCGTTCTCGCCGTCGTCGTATTGGTTTTGTATATTATTATATGCTTATGTCGTTTTTGTTTTTTTATTTCGTCGTCGATCGGATCGGTAAACATAAAACCGCGCCAAATAATATTCACTTCCGCGCGTTGTTTTCCCGTCCGCACGTCTGTTTTCAGAGTTGTGTACACACGGCGGAATCGCCGGGAAACATTTTCGACCTTTCAAAACGCCGAGAGTTATTATATTATATTATTCATTATATAATAGTATATAGGTATGGAAATGGACGGTCCGCCGAAAAACGGCGAAAAGCGAAAAGTGGCACGGGAAGTGCAGGGAGGGGGCTGGTAAAGAGCGAACGTCTACCCTTTCGCGGGTTAACCGTACCCGTATATACATAATAAACTGCAAATGGCGGGCATATACGCGTCAAGCCGTAAAACAACAACAATATCCTTCGGCGGACTCGAAATATGATTATTTTTAATGAGCGTTTTATGGACACTGTAAATCGCGGCCGTCGTCGTCCGGCCGCTTCGCGCCAATTCGGTTTTTAGACCGACGCCAAATAATATTCGACCTTATACCCCTTAACTCCGGTAACCGCCGCAGCCGCCGTCGAGTTATTAATATTTCGGTCGGTTTATTGCCCTTTTGCCGGAAAACGGGGCCTCGAATATATTTATGTATATATACATAATAGTTTGTAAGTGTATTACACACACAAAATATAGGTAGCTCCCTACATAAATATACGGCCGGCCGGACGATATTTTTCACGCCACCGCGGCCGCTTTTTCCCGTCCGGATAGGAAACAACGTGCGTGCGTGCGTGCGTACGGATACGGAGGGGCGGGTTAACGTGTGTCTGTGCGTGCGTGCGTGTGCGTGTTTGTGTGTGTGCTCACGGGATGACGCGATCGTGCGGGCGCGGGCGTGACGAAAAAAAAAAAATAATAAGAAAAAAAAAAACCGTTTCCGCGACAGTAAAAAGCTTTTAACGGAGGAGGACCCGGTGAGAAACCGCACGTGAAAAAATCGCGGCCGGAGAATAAGACGGACGAGATGAAAAAATGCGGAAGAAAATAAATAGAGCGGACCACGTGAAACGTATTTCATATTTATATATATATATATATAGTTGTCCATAATATTATTGTTTGTTACTGCATGCCCCCACACAACTCTGTCCGCAGCCACCGGCCCGCGATTGAATAAACCGCAAAGTTTGCCCTCCCCGTGGACGTGACGGTGAAAATTGAAAACGAGACAACAATAAAAAACAACACAATATTATATTGCGCGTTCGGCTCGAGAGAGAGAGAGAGAGAGAGAGAAAGAGAGAGAGAGAGTGATGGACAGAGAGTTTTACTTTTTTCAATTTAAATTTTACCGCATTTTTATAGAAATGTATTATTATGATAATATAAATTAAATAAATACCGAAATCTGAATAATTAAAACGAAAATCCGAATTCGTACAAAATATAAATCTGTTTTGATTTGGCGCGAAAATCTTCGGACCAAACCACACTGGAGTGGTTAGGCCTGTTCTTCTTACGTTCTATCGTGATTTTTCCCAGATATTATAAAAACCACTTGGAAAATCAAAAATTGACCTCCCAAAAACAACATCTGGCAACATTCCATTTCGGAAATGGTGCCGCGCGTATATATCTGAGCAAGATTTATAGTCGAACTCTTGTTCACAGGATAAAAAAAAAAATAATAATAAATAAACATCATAGTAAAACCAATACATTCTTCGCTACACCCAGAATCTAAAAGAACGTGGGATATTACACGGTCGTAATCGGAGAGAATAATCACCGACAAGAGAAGTATGGAGGATCCAACGACCGATCGGGTGTGAGACGGGAAACACGAGAGCGACTTGAAACCAAAAAGATTAATAGGATCTGTATTGTAACATTCGGATGTCCGTATATATATAATCCGGATTTCCCAATTTTTCAGAAACTCTACGATGTTGATTTACTCTCAAACATGCGCGGTACGATACGATAAAACCGTGATATACGTATTTACATTATAACTAGCCGATTATTTTTAAATTCGGAAAAATATTATGAAAATCCAATTGATTACATCCGATTATGTACTTACGGCGATACACTATGCACGCACAATAGTATAATAAATTGGATTTAAATTCGAAACGTTTGACTTTTGCATTTTTAGTCGAGTAATTCGTTAAATAAACCTCGTTGACCATTCTCGTTTATTCGCGATTTTCCAAACTGAAAATGGAAAAATTTACTTCTCTTATAATTTCGATAGTATGTTGATCTTCTTAAACGTTAAGTTTTAACTTTTCGTTAAAACTTACCGCCTACGTTCCGTCCTTATTTGTCCGAAACGTTTTTCATAAAATTTAATGCAGTCTGTCGAGTCTTGGAAGATCGAGACGTTTTTAAACGGTCAAAGTAATTTTAAGTAATTTTTCATGAAATTAAAAAACCACACATAAGTCAAGTCTAAGTTTTTTTAACGGCAATGGACTAGGTTATAAATATAAAAAAAAAAAAACTGCCGGAAAAGAAGCCGTACAAATTGATATTTATGACTGCCACCGTCGCGCACCAGGTAGCGATTCCAAATAAAAATGACTATTAATATTATTAATATTATTACTTTAAACTTTTTTTTGTTTTGTTTTAAGGGAAACGTTAAAAAATAAAGGTCGAACGGATACCTACTTTGTTGAAAGATAATGACGTCACGGTTTTTTTTATCCTCCATTTTTACCGATCCATTTAAAAATGACTTCGCTATACTGAAACACAATATGCTGCTCATCGTCCGTCCGTCCGTTATCTAATGACGGGTCTACGTGAGACGATTATTTTATAACCAAAAACGTGATAACCGAGGGGATATTATTATTATTAAAAAAAAAAAAAAAACTCGTCGTCGTTATTAAAACTGTTAAAGTAGAAATTTTCTCGCTCCGATCCTTTAAAATAAAATGCCAGATTCGATTAACGCAGTTCGACGTCGCGATGAATAAAATATCCGAACATACATATGTATGTATACACCATCGATTGACGTTAACGTTTTTATGTATTGTATTTGTAGTCAAGACATTTTGACCTTTTGACAACACCGCAGTTGTTTAGTTCTTAATTTAACGTTTAAAAGCGATCAAATTTCCAAGAAAAGCGACTCGTAACCCACGTAAAATTTTTAAAATGAAAAGTTAAATGCAAAATAACTCGTCTAGTTATAGAATATTTCTGGTACATATTTTTACATTTGAAAACGATTTTTATAATATACGAATAAAATAATTTTTACGTGCACTTGATAAGTATGAAAAAAATTATAAATCCGTAAAACGAAAATTAAAAATAAGAAAACAAGAAAGTCGTTTTCGTTTTTTTTTTTTTTTTTAATGCAATTCAGTTCAAAATATTCGTAGATGTTAAAACAAAAAACTGTTGACACATAAACTATTGGATATAATATTCTTATTATATTGCAATCGAGTATATTAATTGTAGCATCGCCTCAGACACGATCAATTAAACCGCGATGGTAGATTGTACATAGCGTGTATAAAAATATGTGCTCCGCGGATACGTGATATTGCCGTAATAAGAAATACAACTTTTCGATTATCGTTATAATATAATTATTATTGATGCATAGTGGATTGTGCGTTTTCAACGGAAATTTCTATCGTCGCAAACAGTCGCGATTTCGATCGTGAGAAAACGACTAGACGAATAGCTGTTATAATATTATATTGTAAAGTAAGAAATTACAAATTATACGCACAATTTTCATTTTCCTTTCGTACGCCTAATATATCTTTCCATTTTTCTTTTCCCCTTTTAATAATATATTATTAGGAAATGTGACTAATCACACCATTCCCTCTCACCGGCCTCTCTGCTGCTCCCGCTTCGTGAAAAATACACCCATTTTGTACGGGTCGTAGGACTCAAGGCGACAACGGTGTACTTGCTTGCAATAATAATATGTTTAAATATTATTTTTTTTTTTTTTATTTCTATACAAAATATAACGTAGGTATAGGTTAGTGCGTATTATGGAAATAACAAACATAAAAAAAATATTTAAATATTAAACGAGAAACTTGTTCGTTTTGTATACAATTATCCGTAAGTTTGCAATTGCCACCATAGCGCCATGGACTATTGTGACTTTTAAATATATAATACATTTTAACGGGTACATTTTGCCCGGGCCCTCTCGTATAACGTCCAGTCAACGTGGGAATAATTGCAGTATAAGAGAAATTATTCATACGTCGCTCAAAATGTTCGGGC
The DNA here is from genome assembly GCA_902439185.1 of Cinara cedri. Taxonomy (NCBI): domain Eukaryota; kingdom Metazoa; phylum Arthropoda; class Insecta; order Hemiptera; family Aphididae; genus Cinara; species Cinara cedri. The sequence continues at coordinate 116,027 of CABPRJ010000989.1, read as the reverse complement.
ATTTTGCCCAGTGATAGAATACTACATTTTTTACAAGCGGTTTTCATAATATTTGGGAAAACTAGGATAAAACGATCGTAAAAAAAACGAGAAACTTACGAAAATAATGCTTTTATAATTTTGCAATTTTTTTAATTGTTGAAATTCAATTAAAAATATTCGTAGAGACTTGAAATCTAGATAGAAAACGTATATTTGCCTATTCTAAACGTGGTACGATTTTTCAAAAAATTAAAACCATTTTTAGGTTATTTGTAGACATTTTAATCTCCCGAGTTTTGAACGTAATTTTAATTCGATAGCTACTCAAGAGGTTCATTGAGATTCTTAGTTTATGGTCAAAAAAAAAAAAAAAAATTTGAGTCCAATGCAGTATTTTTTTTTTATCTAAAGGAATTTTAATATCAAATTTTGAAGAAAATCGTTTGTTCTGATTATTTTTTTATCATATGTATATTACCGATAGCCAAATGGTTATACATATCTATTGTCATCCAAGAGTTCACGAGTTCAAACCCGTGTTCTGAAAAAAATGTTTGCATTTATTTTTTCCCTTTTACCTTAACAGGAAAAAACCAAAAGCATTTTAAATGAACCTAGAGACCCAGCTATCGCTCGATCGGATTATTTTAATCGAAAAATATCCCTCGATCACGACCATTTTTCGATTTTTCCAAGACTTTTTATAGCAAATGTGATGATAAATGACTTTAAACACGGAATAGTAGTAAAAACGTCAAGTATACATAAAAAAAAAAACAATAAAACGTGAAGAACACAAAACACTTAATCTCGCATCTCACGTTTTCAAGGTATTATGTTTAGTATACCTAATAAAGATTCGAATAGAAAGTAAAATAGGCTTAAATCTAGAGAACGACCAATTCAGTTTTAGAAAAAATACAATACAGTGGTTCCCAATCTTTTTTGATTTACGTTACCCTTATCTACGATAATCCAACACTACGTCGCCCTACCAAAACACAATCCACAGAAATTTTGCGAAATTTTAGCAGTGGTATTTTTGAAGAATGAGTGAAAGAGAGGGAATATTGTGTTGTTCGACCGGTGATAGCTACTATACGATGGCAATGACAATACTACGACTGTATTTGGAACAATTTTTAAGTTATCTTATTTTTTTTTCATTTCCCAGAGGATTTCGTGTGATATCTACACTGTCCTTGTCATCCCGATTGACAGCCTCTGGTATAAGAGCAGCAATTATATAATTTATTGTTTTGTACGAAATATATATATACGAAGAAATCAAAACATCTTCAACTGTTTTATGGATTATATAAGGAATTTGATAATGTAAACTGGGATAAAATATTTGATATTATAAAAAGGCTGGAATAAGTACAATTACTGCAACGTTATACATGTATCTAACCTACATTACACAAAAACCAAATAATTCGAATTCAACGTTATGTGATAAAAAAAAGTAGCAAAAACTGGTAAGGGTATATAGGACGAAAATTAATTTGCCCCCTGTTCTATTTAATATGTCTTTGTTAAAAGTTATAAAAGAAATTAAAGATGAGATATACGAAGCAGTTAAAATATATGAAGAAAATGTGACTGCACCTCGATTTGTAGACTATATAGTATTTTGCGATGAAAAGGAAGAATACTTGGAAATTCTATTTAATAAAACAAAAGAAATGTTTGAGAATTACGGTAAGAAATCAAACAAAACGTGGACCAAATTTATTGCATTTAATAAATGAGATTTAAGAAAATGGCTAAATACAAATATAAGCAGAGCACCTATAATTAAAAAAGTTCAAAGCTATTGCTTCCTTGGCAATAAAATATTATAGAATGGTAGAAATAAGTTAGATATAATAAGACGGATTAAACAAGAAAACAGATATTTTCGAACAAAAATAATTTACTTACCACGAAAAGTATTAGATTCGCACGAAAAAAAATATTTTGGGAAAATACGTACTGAGTGTGAAATTATACTGATGTGAAACCAAGATAGTAAGTGCAATCGTAAATAAAAAATTAGAAACATTGAAGTGTGGTGTTATAGAAATATACTTAAGATTTTCTAGTGTGACCGAGTAAAAAAGTATTCAAAAAACTAAGGAAAACAAGATTTGGACATCATACTTCGCACGATGGGTGGGCCAATGTTAAGAAGTTGAAAAAGTAGAATATAGCGGGGAATTTAATGCATTTTAACTGTACACAATGATTTATCTTTGCTAACGAAAAACAACTCTGAGTGGAGTTCAATTAAACATATATAAAAAGCCATATATTATTTACGATTTGAAAATTATACATTTCGTATATTTTTTTTCCCATAAAAACGCCTAGTAAAATCAAACGACCTCCTTAAAGTATTACTCTAGTCAGATTTTTTTTTTCGGAAAAAGACAAGTACTTTATTTGAAAATCGTATCTAATTTTATGGTTGAAAAGTTCTTTAAAGATTAAAAAAAAAATAAACAATAAATATCATTATTGTAAAACCAACACATTCCTCGCTCCGCTAAAAATTCAAAAGTATCTATGACAAATTTTAAAAAATACTAACGATAGTAATTATTATGATATTTTGCTAAAGGTTAAGTGAATGGTAAAACCGAAAAAAAAATAAGGATGGCATATATATACCGAACATTTTTAAGAACATGGAGTGAACAACCACCAAGAATGAAGGATTTGATTGATGACAAAGAAGAATAGAGAGCTGTGGCTAAATAATCTAAAGATTTAAGACCAAGAAGAAGAGGAAAATATAAGATTATTCGAGCAAATCTGATTTTCAATAAAGATTATGATTGAGATAAGCCAAAATCGAATTAAATTCAAAAGCTTCGTGCATATTGATAATCGCTTGTCAGTGCGCGATAAACCGATGAATTACCCTGTATGTGTGAAGTTTTCCGTGCCCTCAGGATTCCCGATCAATTTATGAATTTAAACGAACCGGATACGGGTAAGAAAATGCAAGCAGCTGTAACCGCAGTCTCGGTATCGAAAACCGCAAACCCTGGCTGGGATCACAAACTTTGAGAAAACTACGGCGGCGAGCCGCACAAACTATAAATTATAATAATAATTTTATATTGCATATATCGATATTTCTGTGGCAGTTTTAATTATTGGTGCGGTTGTACTACGTTAAAGTCAAATGAAACTCTATTCTATAATCACCTCAGAAAAAAAAAAAAAATGAAACTCAACAAAACGAAAATCCAGAAGCGTTATTTGAATTTATGCAACTGCAAGTCTCTTCTGCGACTTTAAACATTGCGATGCGAATTAAAAATTTCAAATGGCAATGGCGAACTTTTTCAATTTCATCAGCCAAACCGTATAGGAAATAACATTTTGTATTTATAATTTTATTTATACATATTGGCACCTCACATAAATATTATTATTCTTCTTCGAGTTATCCACTAGGATTATCAACACAGCCGATTCATCTGTTACACTTGTGTTTACTGTGAGAATTATGGTGTCATATACTCGTTTTATCTTGTTTGAAGATGTAAGTATAATGTACCACGCCAATTTCTTTCGTAATATATAGTTTAACAATATAATATCCACGACTAATGGTATTCCGGTAACCTTCTCTGTAAATGTCCCCATAAGAAAATGCTGAGCACGCCGCCACGGTCAATTGCTCTTATTAACAATCAAGTCCATCATAAACAGGGTTTCCAAGACCCTGACTGTTTCTATTTCAGTGCTATGTGAAACAAATGAATTCTGACTATCAACCGTATCAATGTCACTTTAGTTTTCTATTCTTGACGATCGTATCAAATATGTTCTGACTCGTCATTTTTCTTACTCCCCGTTCACCGGTCCAGATAGGTTCCTTTCAGAAACAATTAGTTTTCTTTATTTCATTGTTCTTAAAAATATGTTTTTCATTTTTGCGTTTATAAATTAATTTACCTTTTTTTCATTTTTTTTTTTTTTTTAGAGCCGCATTCGTCTTATTAATGAAATATAAATTATATTTTTACAACCGCTTTTTTTTTTGTTTCTTTGTTCTGTTTGAACGTATAGTGCCAAGTATTTTTTATTCAAATAAAATATAACGAGTAATTATAAAAACAATACAAAAAATGTGATTATTTGTACACATATATAAATCTAAATTATAATATGCAAAATGATTTGTGTTTTGAAAGAAACTAAAATGATAAATTATTATACGCATTACAGGTATACATTATAATACGTAATATTCAACCGCAGTACGAGAAAACTAATACTAATATTAACGTAAAAAAAAAAAAAACAGTATTTGTATTATAAGGTTTTTTTTTTTAACCTGAATATAATATACTGCGTTCGTATATTGTGTATTGCGTTAATGAAATTGCTACTTGACTACTACTTATGAAGTTGATGAATTATTAAGCAAAAATATAATGATTTATAAAAGAAAGAAGAAAAAAAAACGGAAATAAAAAATGCTACTTACATTGTAAATCGTATTATACGCGTAACGAAAAACAATGCGCAAAAATAGAGCGTATATTTTTGTCTAAAAGTTTTCAAAGAATTTGTAATGTAATGAGCAACTGTTTTATTAAAAAAAAAACAAGTGGAGGGTAGATAACTAATATATACGTAATATGCATTTAGCACTCGACTTATAAATTCACCTATACTTTTTTTTCATTTTTTTTTCAAGCGTGTATTGTTCAGTTTTTAGCGCATAAATTACGTTAAATTTTTATATCAATTCGTTATTCTCTGCCGTAGTATTCGTCTATAACATAATATTATATTTATAACATATTTACAGCGAACATTCCGTGTAACAAACTTACGTTTAACCAAACACTTTCGGGAACCGTCGTGACCTCCGCCGTTAATTACGACGAGTAAATTTATTTCTGTACAATGAACACGACGTTTCTGTAATACTTTAACGAACGAACAACGATTCGGATAACAAAACGCAGTTTTCGCACATTACGTACCTTAAAGTCAATGTCAACACGACGTATTGCCTTTGTTGTTTTCGGAGTGCAAAGTATTCGATATCCGATAAAGACGCGAGATGTCGACTCGCGACGTTATAATATACAGGAAGACGGTAATTTTACTGCAGTACCGCGATTGCAACGTACACGCGTATTGTAGACTCGTCGTTATACTCGTTTTCATATTTTTATTTTTTTTTTTTTTTTTTTTTTTTTTGCTATCCGTGATATTTCGTTATAACTTAATGCAATATAAATTATGGGAGTTTCAATATTTATATACAGGGTGATTT